>JAWPHD010000445.1:272500-469775 GCA_037043455.1 Cyrtodaria siliqua | reverse complement strand
TATCAAAACTATCAAATAAATGACATACCAGAAGCTGCACCATTACAGAAAGATGAAAAATTCAACCTTGCTATGGGTGCTATACTTGCCTTTGAAATAGACCAGATGTCGTACGTTTTTTCTAAATGCGAAATTTGTCTAGAAAGAAGAACTGAATTGAAAATGTTCAATGACACTGTTTGTAGTAGCTGCCAAAAAGATATGTCTGATACAATGCTCCGCCTCTCGTGTGATCCTTGATCTGGCATTTACCTTCTCGAGGTGATACCAACTTCCAGAACACGTTACTCTAGTAATGATCCTTTTATTATATACCTCGTACACATCATTAACATAGACATACATTGCTATTACATACACATTCAATAAAGCAGATTATTTCTGGATAAAATGCAGCGGGAAAATGTATGTAGTTTTAAGGTGTTGATGTTCATTGGTCTGATCTACTTGTTTGTTTGTATGACGTAACGTCGTCTTGACGTTCTCGCGCATAGTGGCGTAAAACTTGCTTGAATCATTGGAAAAACCGCTGTTCTATTTTTAGTAAGAGAGTGATACTAATTCTATTTTTAGTAGCATAGTGATAACCCGTAGTGTGATACAAGGTGTTGTATTCCATTGTAAGAAAATGAAGGTACTATGTATATATTATTGATAGGTATATAATAAAAAATAATTCTCTCTCGAAAACAATATAAACCCAGGAAAGGTGCCTCTTGAGTTGAAAGAGTAAAAATAAGATAATTTTCAAAATTTGGTTTTAAAAAAAATCACACCGTAAATACCTTAACTTTTACAATAAACTTGGTTGAACATCTATGATAAAGACGAAGCGTCTCCGTGGTCTAATGGTTAACGACGTTGCATTCTAAACCTTCACCTCTCATCGCTGCGGGTTCGAATTACACTGGGAGCTCGATTTGTAAGTGGGGAAGTGTCGATTCATACGGATGACGGGAGGTTTACAGTACTGGTTCTACCCAGGAAAAGTGGGTGGATGCCTCCAACACAAAAAAAATCGACCGTCATACTAGTATATAACCTTACATGTGTTGAAAATGACGTAAAACACCATACAAACAAACAAACTATGATAAAGATCGAGTTTGAGTTTACCACCTACCACAATTTAGAGGTGTGTCAAATGCCTAGGCCATTGCTTGGTCAGCTGACGTTGATGATCGAAATTATGAATAGTCAATTAATTTACTCATATGTTGAATGACAAGAAACATAAGATAGGTTAGTATTTTATCACAACAATATAGAATAATTATTAAGAGCAAAATATTTGGTTTACAAGTTAAATTTTACATGCGATCCGATATATCATGTGGGTATTAATTTTAAGAGCTCTGCTCGGTCTTAGGCAGTGCCTAAAATTCATATTACTTTAACAACGATCTGTGATGGTGTTTTGTTAGAATCACAGTTTATAAATAAGAGTTGAATAAATCTGACCAGTGACAATTTTCCCGATAATGTCATTTTGTTATCGATTTTATCACGTGACCTTGTTTGATAAATATTCCTACGCCATAGGGCTGGCGTTCCTACTGCACAAACGAAAGATAAAAGGTAGACTGCTACACAGCCGTCAATACAATTAACGACTGTCAGTACCCATTACACGTGATAAATTAAAACGCATTCACTGGTTAAACATTATCGGGGGAGCAAGTCTATATACGTGTGTTTGAAATTGTTTGCATCTGTAGATAGATTGTGTCACCATGTTAATGAAATGTAGATGTTGATGTTTGAAAACTTACGTTTTGCGTTGTTTTAAAGGTGAAATTTAGCGTGTTTTTTGAGCATATATTCTGAAATATATTTATATAATATACAATCTGTTCAAATATTACACTTATTGGTTGTCCCGTTTTCTCACAGTAGCCAATTTTATCTCATAGCGCACACGCTTGAGTTTCGCCCTTTTTGAAGACAGGTAAGTGTCACGTGATCCTGTGATGTCATTGGTACCAAACGATCAGCGGTGTCGCATTGAGTTGTATAGTATTGTCTATGTAGGATTAAGTTTTATGGTACGTGTTAAAAATGCCGTGTGCTGTAGCTGGGTGTCAAAGTGTGCATAAAAAAGGACAATCTAATAACATCAGTTTTTTTCGTTTTCCTAATCAGGTTAATGATAGATTAAGATTTGAATTGTGGGTGGACCGCTGTCGACGAAAATCGCCCGTCGCGTCAAAAAAGTGGGAACCTTCGAAAGACGCGCGAGTTTGTAGTAAACACTTTGAGTTGGATTCGTGGGAAATCCATCCTTTGGTTTCATTTTCATTGAAATTGAAGGACAGACGGCCATGCAGATTAAAAACAACAGCGATACCAACAATATTTTGCTACAAAAATGAGAAGTGCCTAACCCCGCCGTCTCCGAGCAAGTTTTATTCGCCGATTCGACCGGCGTTGAGGAAGAAATTATTAAATGAGGTAAGATAGAAGTTTTTGTTCAGTTATCTTAGCAATTCCTCGGGTATGTGTATGATAAATTATAGAAAGGTATATAGTCTTAGATCTGTACATCGTGATTGTTTAGCTGTTGAATTAGATGCATGCGTCTTACGTGAACGGCGCTAATATAATGTAGCCGTCTTTTTCAAAAGATCGCTAAAAAGGTTTAGCATATGAATGTAAATGAATTCGGTGAAATAAACACTGTCGTTGTTTCAATATATATTTTGTAGTATTTTTTTTTTTTTTTGTTTTAAATTATACACCTTCTTCTGCCAATAGTGTTATAGATTTATATAGAGTTATATATCGGTCTCTGGATTTGAAAATAATGACAAAATGTTTCATGGATGTCTATTAAAACGCAGAAAATTGATAATGTTACTAGCTATTATATTAGTTCAGTAATGTTGTATGGCAAAACAACAACAATAACGGCTTTTACCTCATACAGTAAGTAAAATAAGTGCTTTACAAGCATATCTATACTTTATATTCTAAATAAAAAAATTGTTAGGTCTGTTTTTTCGATCTCTACATGTACATAATACATTATGTCGTGCTCATAATACATTTGACTATATTATTTAGATCATCTTCGTGCGCGATGAACTAAGTAGTTTCTCACGCATCATATATCCGTCTTGTGCAATACGCGGCTCGCCGCGGCGGTATTGCACCGCTCACGGAATTGCAATATACAGGAAATGTAGGCATATCATAAAACTACGTTTCCCTAAATGGTGGGTGATTTTGTCATATACCGACGTTTGTACCATGATTAGGCTGTACTTCAATAGGGCACCGCAATAGTTGATTAGTCGATGTGTGGTATATTGTTATTTGGCGGCACGTGGAGAGCGTGTCATACTACAAATCCGAATCTCATACACCACTATAGACTGTTTTGGAGGCTGCGGGGACTTATGGTATATAGAATACTATAGAAATTAGATGCTGTTACATTTATTTATTTATCAATTATACTTACTAGACTCTAAATATATTTTTTCAATGTCTATTTTTCGGCAAAAATAAAGTCCTTATAATCTGACGCTCGTATTAATGTACAAGTATTAGACCATGTCCATTCAATCGGAATATACTGCATTTCGCGCTTAGTGTTAATGTACCGAGATATTGCAGCGTTGCTGGTGACTTTCAGAATTTCGATGACCTGCACCGCGTTCAACTTCCTCGTCGCCATCGGTTGATGAATCCGAGGTATTTTCATCCTCAGACACGAATTCTGGCTCAAAATCGTAAGGTTGCACATTGTACAACCTTCTTATCATGGGCATTTCATCTGACTCAGCATCATAGTCGCTTAATTCCGACATTTTCACACACACTATACTGTTTTTGCGTGCTTTCCCTATGTACAAATGGTTTCGTTTTGTTCCCAATGACGTCACTTCCGGTTTTACGAGGAAGAGTTTTCCCCCTTTGATTTTTTTTCAATTTTTTAGCGTAGCCTGTTCGTCTTTTCGGTTTTTATCTTTAAAAACATATTTTCACTAAAAATACATCAATAGCATAGTTACCATCGTATTTATAATGATATTTGATAATTAAAAACATATCAACAACGGATTTGTTGATTTAGGACAAATTTCTGCTTTAAATTAATAAAAAAAAGGAATGAGGATTTCTATACATGTACGAAGCCAAAACAAATTATTGACTGTAATAAGAGTGTACTGGATGGAGATACGTTAGTAGTATTACCAACTGGATACGGAAAATCTCTTATAATACTTATGAACTTGTCCAGGCTTTTAATAAAACAAAAGTGATAATAGTAAGCCCAATTTTAATGCGGTATTACATGAGCAAGCGATACGATTCGGAACAAAAGGTGTGAGAATTGACGACAGTGTAATCAATCATTTGGGAAAAATTGCACTAGGGGCACGTACCTGACTGGTCCAACTGGTGTTTTTTTGGGGGGGTGTGGTGGGGGGAGAACTAGCACCCCCCCCCCCCAACCCACACACACACACACTCACACGCACGTACGCACGCACACACAAACACATTTGTTTAATGAACTTCATGTGCGCATTTAGGTAAGCGACCTTGGCGCGCAATGCCCCATCGCCCCTGGACGTGGGGGCTTAAATAGGCGCCTCCCTTAAATCTGAGAAATTAATGTTGAAAAAAATAATTCGTGCTAAATGTTTTTAAAACAATGATCACGCCTTAAAATCTGAGAAGTAGGACTGATAAAAAAAAAATTATCACAAAAGCACGCACCATTTAGGGAAACCTAGTTTTATGATATATTTCCTGTTGATTGCAATTACTTGAGCGGTGTAATACCGCCGAGGGCAAACGCGTATTGCACAAGACGGATATATCACATGATATGCGAGCTCTAATTGTCGCTCTAAATCTGTAATATTATTAATGTTATGCCTTGTAATAGATATCCATGAAACATTTTGTATTTTTTTTTCAAATCCATAGACCTATATATGTTGATAATATATATTTATAACACTATTGGCAGAATTATTAAAATTAAAATTTGGAAACAAAGACACCGTGTTTATTTCACCGGATTCATTTAAATTTATATGCTGAACGTTCTTAGCAATATTTTAAAAAAAGACGGCTACGTATTATTAGCGCCGTCAACTCTTCCTTGATTCACGTAAAGACGCATGCTTCTAATTCAACAGCTAAACATTCACGGTGTATATAAAGATCTAAGACTATACACCTTTCTTCAATTTATCATACGTATACCCGATGAGGTGCTAAGATAATTGAACATAAATTTCAATCTTACTTCATCTATGAATTTCCTCCTCAACGCCGGTCGAATAGGCGAATACAACTTGCTTGGAGACAGCGGGGTTATGCACTTCTCATTTTTATAGTCAAACATCGTTGGTACCGCTGTTGATTTTAATATGCATGGCCTTTTGTTTTCCAAATTCAAAGATAATGAAACCAAAGGATGGACTTTCCACGAAGTCAGCTCAAAATGTTTGCTACAAACTCGCGCGTCTTTCGTAGGTTCCCACTTTCTCGACGAGTCGGGCGATTTTCTTCGGTATCAGATCTTAATATATCATTATCTCGATTAGGGAAACGAAAGAATCTTAGGTTATTATCTTGTCCTTTTTTTATGCAAACTTTTTCACCCAGCAACAGCACACGGCATTTTTAACAAGTACCATAAAACGTAATCCTACATAGACGACATAGACAATACTATACAACTCAATGCGACACCGCTAATCGTTTGGTACCAATGACGTCACAGGATCACGTGACACTTACCAGGGGCGAAACTCGAAGCGTGTGCGCTATGAGATAAAATTGGCTACTGTGAGAAAACGGGACAACCAATAAGTGTAAGATATGATCATATTGTATATTATATATACATATTTTTGAATATATACTCAAAAGACACGCCATAGTTCACCTTTAAAGGGAATGTAGCGACACAGCCAAACAAGCTCTGTTATTGAGGGTTCTGAAAAACTTGGGAAAAGGTGAAAGAATTATCAAAATTGGATGATAAACAAAAAAGATATGACCATTTAATGGTTGACCTAAAATGAATATATGGGAGCACCATTTTTAGAACTATGACGTCATAGTTCCATATTACCATATATGGAATATTGATAAATATCATTTAAAACGAAGAAAATAACTGCAAATGAAAGCATTTTTTTACTGGTCATATAAAGCATTATTGCCATTAAGTATTACATATTTTTCATACAGCTGCTGTCATTTTTTCCCCAAAAATCAGTAAACTTTCATGTTTATAAATATACCATATATGGTAATTTAGAACCGTGATGTCATAGCTCTCAAAATGGCCGCTTCCATATCCGTTTCAAAAGAAACTTCAAATGATCATATCTTCTTTGTTTATCATCCGATTTTGATAATTCTTTCGCCCTTATTCAAGTTTTTCAGAACTCTCAGTAATAAAGATGGTTTGGCTGTGACGCTACATTCCGTTTAACGACACTCGTCGCATCTACAGCCATTCATTTGCTTTGCACAGAAGCATTAACCACACTCGTCGCATCTACAGGTATTCCTTTACTTTGAACAGAAGCGAGGTGTTAATATGATTAACGACACGTGTTGATTGTGATTTTACTCAGAAGAAACTAAGATGATAATAATGTCAAAATAATTGATGTGGGGGAGACCGGGGCAAGATGATACACGGGGCAAGATGTTACATTCAACATTGTATTCGTATTCTCCTATTACGGCATGATTTAAGGTCAAGGTCACACCGAGAGGATCAACATTTCACATCCCTATCCGTATAAAGCTGTCCCTAATATGGTTAAAGTAAGGCTCATTTGAGATTACGCCCGTCTACGAAACTGCTCATCATGAACACATTATGGAACTTTCAATATTAGAGTTAATAATCTTGTTGTTTTTTGGTTCGATTTGACATCCTTTCCCAGGAACAGTTCAACTATGTGACCTTATCATTTGAAACAAAGGTCGGCAGGTAGTAAACAAATGGTCACGCGGATATCCGAAGACCGAATCATCACTGGGAATGTGCCGGCCGGGAATCGAACCACTGTCCTTAAGACATTATTATCAGAAGTAAATCATTTTTAATAAGTTTGTCTGTTAAGCGAACAAAACTATTCTTAAAACCATAAAATGAAACAATGTACATGTATATAAAAGAAAATATAAATATTAAACAAATAACATACAACATTAAAAATACATTAAACATATCACAGTAATATCACAATACACATTTATTATACATTTCAATTATACTACTGTCCCTTTTCTGAAGAGGGCTGTAGTAAATATACTTAATATTTATATTTATTATATGTCTTGTATAAAACTGGTATATTCTGATACTATTGGCATTTAAGACGATGTGTAACTACTTGACCCGACAGGTGTAACACTTTGCCCCAAAGAACGGGGCAATGTGTTACAGTTAAGTGCATTTTTAAATAATGGTATTTACAGCCTTTGTTTTTTGAAAGGTCTATAAAAATGCGACCGTTTACGATCTTTCGGAAAATATAAAGATATTTTCATTTATTGCAAAATGACATTTAAAAAAAATGTATTATCTGAAAAATGTAACATCTTTTCGTGATGCATATGCCCTTTTCGTAGAGCATATATGTAACCCGCTTCTAGTGCATAACTTGGAATTTTATATTAGCCTTTATGTTAAAAAAATAATCATAACAAACGTATTCTCGGGTGAATACTTACATATGGTTAAAATATTAAGCCGTTGATTTTAACAATACCGGTATGTCCTTTTCGTTGAACATTAACGGATGCGTACGGCCCTTTTCGTAATGCATATACCCGTTACTAGTGCATAACTTGGAATTTAGTATTATTCCCAGTTTCCATAAAGCTTTATAAATGTTAAAAAATAAAATAATTAAATTTATTGTAATGGATCTGAATGGTCACAGACCTAATAACAAATATGTCTGTGGAATGGTCCCCTAAATGGGGTAGGTATAAAACGCGGACTAACACGCGCGGACTAGCGGACTGCGGACTAGCGGACTGCGGACCAGTAAGGTATAAAACGCGGACTGGTATTTTGCGGACCATGTAAATAGATGGGACAAGTAATACAAATATTTTGGGTAGCAAATATTAAAGTTAAACAAAATAAGTATGTGGTGTATGGTAATGATCATTTGAAAATAGATTTGCATGAAAATAAATCATCAACTGCCAGTTGTAATTAGGTTCAATTGATGTTTAAAGCAAAATAATTTACAAAAGTAAAGTTTTTCGCCTATGATTTAGTGACAATGATTGTTTGAATGTAATCAGAGATGAAAAAGAACTTTAATCCCTGTTTTAATTAAAGGTTAATTATGAGATAATGTTCAACTTCTGTATTCAAAAGAACGTTGTTTGCATTTATCTAATTTACTTTAAAGTCTTACAATTATACTAACAAACATCCGTGGATTCAGTAATTAATATTCGAACCAGATGTAAGATGTTGAACACACTTTCATGAAATAACGTATGATTTTATATTTATTTCAATATTTTTGATATCCAACAGTCTTATAATTATTTTCGCTCATTTCTACAACATTTTCATTGGTGCCCTGTGTTTGCTCATTGTATTATAGTATCTTTAAATATTAAATGATCGCCAAGGTACCTTCCATTCTATATAAATTAAAGCAAGCATCGTGTTTGTGTAGAAATAGTGTTAATTGTGTTAATCAATTATACATGTTGATTTGATTTGATTTTGTGTGTGATTTAACGTTTAATTTAATAATCATTATCAATAATAACAGTCAGTGTGCTCTAGACATGGACGATTGTGACGATTGTGATTTATAATTCATACTTGTAAATAAATAAAAGCAACAGACAAATTATATAAATGCAAACAACGTTCTTTTGAATACAGAAGTTGAACATTGTCTCATAATTAACCTTTAATTAAAACAGGGATTTAAAGTTCTCTTTCATCTCTGATTACATTCAAACAATCATTGTCACTAAATCATTGCGCGAAAAACTTTACTTTTGTAAATTATTTTGCTTTAAACATCAATTGAACCTAATTACAACTGGCAGTTGACGATTTATTTTCATGCAAATTTATTTTCAAATGACCATTACCATACACCACATACTTATTTTGTTTAACTTTAATATTTGCTACCCAAAATATTTGTATTATTTGTCCCATCTATTTACATGGTCCGCAAAATACCAGTCCGCGTTTTATACCTTACTGGTCCGCAGTCCGCTAGTCCGCAGTCCGCTAGTCCGCGCGTGTTAGTCCGCGTTTTATACCTACCCCAATAAATGTCCTTTTCGTATCATGTCATTTAGCGTGTTTAAGTAGCCTATGCCCTTTTCGTACAACGGCATTTGTTACATACGTGGTAAAATAAGTTTAATAAGGTACTTTATTAATATTGTATGAGTTTCTTTAAAAAACACAATTTTTTTTATTACATTTATTGATGAAAAACAAAGTCACATGAAAAAAAACCACTATATTAAATAAAAAAAAAGTAATTAACAGGCCCTTTTCGTAGCTTGGATGCCCTTTTCGCGAAAAGAACCCTTTTTGGTAATTAGTCATACCCGAAAACACCATTCATTCATTATCTTTATAGGCAGAAAAGGCACTGAAATTATAATATATAGATATAGATAACGGTAAATAGAATAGTTTCACAGAGTAACCTCCCCTATTATATTTCACTCCATTATTATTACGTGCCAGTTTTTGCTGAATCGCATGTTTGCCTCAATGAAACTTACGACAGAAAAAAACAATACACGGGTTTGTTGACACCTTTCTCACTATAATTATTACTTACACGTAGTATATTGAGTAAAGGAGGCTATTATCGACCCCTTAACCGTACATTTAACACAGAAACATAATTTTAAAATTATTGAAAAATCTGCTTATGTCAACACGTTTTTGTAACAGGTGCTTTCATTGGTCAAAATTTGGATATACAAAGTAGCGAATAGTGGACGAGTTTACTTCTTGGCCCCCTGCTATATTTAGGGTTAAAAAAAAAAGGACTACATGGCACCCAGACTGCATTATGAATTATGTCAATCAATATTATATTATATACAGGGGCACAGACTAACTCTATTTAGCTAGGAGCCAGCTGGTCCCTGACTTAGAATTTTTAGGGGCCCAGCCCAAAAGTTAGGGGCCCAACAAAATATTATTCATCAAAATATTATTTTATTTTACCACTCTGGTGCATAATTTATGAACAATTACATGCATTTACTCTGTGTTTATTGAATATCATAAACAACATTACTGATCATTACAAGTCCAAGTTATCTATTTAATTATAAATAGTATTGTTAATGTGTTTTGTTATAAATGATCACAACTAGAATATGTAAATTATTGTATAAAAGATTAAAAAAGATTAGATATTATTAAATTAATGTTTTATTTTGTAATAAATATTTTATGTTGACATACAGTTTTAAAATTAATGTATTGAGACCTTTTTTATGAACGTGATTCCCTGCCATATAATTATTATTGATGATTTCTAAAAGCCACGCATTTTATTAATCAAAAGCGCCGCATTTTAGAATATCCAAAAACCGGAAGTGAAACCTAATTATTTCCCCTTCAAATTATAACATGTGTAAAATAAACACTACCATGTCTGTTTTAATGTTGATTTTATACAGCAAATGTTACTTGTACTCTTGCACTTCTAATTTTATATTGACATTCGAAGCTCAGAGTACCGTAACATGCAGTTTTGTGGATAAGCGTACATCGCAACATCTTGAACATTGACTCGTTTTTTCGCAGTGGAAAAATAAAAACAAATGTTTGTTTCGTTATTATTTTGTTAAGGGTTTGTCTATTTCGGCCAACAGTATGTAGTTCACGGGACCAAAGCAACATCTGCAGAGTAAAATCCTCGAACTTAAATGTTTGTGTTGAATGATTACCTTTTTTTCGTTTTTTTGATTGAATATTTTTGGGCGCCACAAGGGCGCGTGAAAGTCAAATTTTGGTCGCCCAGACCATTTTTCACTCGCCTATGGCGACTGGGCGATCGCTAATTTGTGCCCCTGATATATTCTGTGATGAATTATAGAAATTTCCAAATTTGAGAAAATCTATAACATATCTCTTCCTCTACTGTGCTATCTCGCCTAGTGTACAAAATAGCACAGTAGCCAGATTTTAGGAACTACTTTCTTAGCAGGTTGAAGAACTGTCCTGAAATGCCTATGCAACCAAGAAATGCTGGAAATGCCCCCTAAACCCCAGCCCTCATCATATACAGGCGAGTGACGTCACAATCTGTATGTATTACTCCTCGATGTCGCCAAAGGAGTGACAGAAGAATGAATATGCGTGTCAAAAGACGAATGGAAAGAAATCCATCACAGAATATATAATATATAGTTTAATTAACATTAAAGCACTCGTTTCTATATCATAAGAATCTTTCTCACTCGGGAATTATTTCCCGTGTCACGACAACAATGTTAATTAAACTCTATGTAATCAACGGGTGTCACTAATCCTATCAACAAACTAATATAAAGTTGCACACTGTCAGGTGCAATGTTTTTACAACAGATTAAATTGATTTACAAATACAAAATAAAATCAATGGTTGTCACTAACCCTATCAACAAACTAACAGATTGTTAAAAGGTGCGATGTTTTTACAAGTGATTAGATTATAAGCATTCACTGTCCATATATGACACACTTTATTTTAAAATAAAGCTGTGATTTAAAGACAAAGTGACTTGGGTGATAATTATTATTTTTTAATTGATTTAGAAATTGATTATCAAACAATATTTGGCAATTTGCATTTGTTTAATTGGTCTAATTTAGCTTATTAATTGTACCAATTATAGAAATGCAGATTGCCAAATATTGTTTGATAATCAATTTCTAAATCAATTAAAAAAAATATTATTAAATTTTATTTCACAATTCCAACTTTGTCTTATTTTTAGACGAATCACCTTTAAAAAGTTGTCCCTATGATAGCCAAAGTACACCTAAACGAAAGCTGATACGTTCCAATAAAGAAAGTCCAGTCATAAATGAATTGTCGTGCATTTTAGAAGAGTCTTTTACAAACAGTTGTCAATCGGATGAGATAATTAATGCATCCCAATACCTTCTAAATGAACTATTTCCTAATATTTCCGGTTTTCAGTCCACTTTAAACATTCTTCAGAAATCAAATGGAATTTAACTAAAAAAGAGGCCCAAGAGGGCGTGTGGACGCTCTACTGGCTAACATGGCTCTTATAACATCAATGAAACGAGTGACTGCAATTTACGTTGTTTTGAAAGTTTTGGGCTAAATACAGCATTTTTAACTAAATCAAGGGCCATAACTAAAGAATCTGGTAAAGTTTGGTAAAGATCAGATGAAAGATAAAGGCCCTACCATATTAACGAGGCAAAATATAGCATTTTTAACTAAATCAAGAGCCATATCTCCTCTGTTACTGGTCCAATCTGGCTAGTTTTTGAACTTGGCCACTAGAGCTAAAAAAAAAAAGAAATTAAAAAAAAAAAAAAAAAAAAAAAAGTAGTAAAAAAATCAATAAAAATCAAAAAAATAAAATTAAAAAAAAAATCTATCTTAAAAAAAAAAATTAATAATATAAAAAAAGAAAATCATAAAATCTGGTAAAGTTTGACAAAGATCCGATGCAAAATGAAGGCTCTATCATATTATAGCATTTTTAACTAAATCAAGGGCCATAACTCTGCTGTTACTGGTCCGATCTGGTTGGTTTTCGAACTTATCTGAGCTTTTATTGACATTAACAATCTGGTAAAGTTTGGTAAAGATCAGATGATATGAAGGCCCTATCATCTTAACGAGGCAAAATATAGCATTTTTAACCAACTCAAGGGCCATAACTCCGCTGTTACTGGTCCGATCTCTCTGGTTTTCGAACTTGTCCGAGCTATCATTGACATTAACAATCTGGTATAGTTTGGAAAAGATCGGATAAAAAATGAATGCCCTATCGTCTTAACGAGGCAAAATATAGCATTTTTAACTAAATCATTATCAAGGGCCATAAGTCATCTGTTGCTGGTCCGATTTGGCTGGTTTTCAACCTTTTCTTAGCTTTTATTGACACTAACAATCTGGTAAAGTTTGGTAAAGATCAGATGAAAAATGAAGGCTTAACGAGACAAAAGTCTTAACGAGACAAAAGTTAACGACGGACGGACGGACGGACAACTGGGCATCCCATAAGCTCTGCTGGTCTTTGGCCAGTGGAGCTAAAAATGACAAATAAAAGACTCCTAGTTGCCAAATTCATTTTAATGGTAGAAATCATTCGTCCTTTCAGAAAAGCGATTCATGTTCAATTTATGTTTTAGATAGTTTAAAGGGACACTGTCCATAACTTTTAGCTTATAAAACACCCAATAATTATGTTCGAAAACATTATTCAATATTTACTAATTAAAAGCAAGATTGTTCAACGGAATTCAATCGGGGTACAAAAAAAAGCAAATCCATTTCGTGGGTTTGAACTCTCAGCCCAAACTCGCAGTAAAAATAAGTGTGCGTGAGCTTAAAGTTGTCGGAACTCGCTCCGACTGAGCTAAACGGGCTATACATATTACGCAATACATACTATGGTGAAAACCTAGTGCGCTATGGAAGTCACGTGAACGCATAAAAGCTAAATATTGTGGGTCCTACTTTATTTACATTTAAAGGGGTTGATGCACTATTTTCAAACACAATTTATTTAAAAGGGCTCTGAAAAACTCGAAAAATGCTGAAAGAAATATCAAAATGCCATGATAAATAACGAAGATATGACCGATTGAAAATGTGCAAAGAACATAAATGGAGGCGGCCATCTTGGAACGATGACGTCATCGCGCCTTTTTATTATAAATGGCATATAGACAAAACACGTTTTAAATCAAAACAAATCGCTGCAAATTGATTAAAAACTAAATATACAGATGTAAAATCTATGAATTGTATGCTTATTTTTCATTTGCAGTGATTTTCTTTGCTTTAAAAGACATTTTGTCACTATTCCATATATGGTAAAAAGGCGCGATGACGTCATCGGTCAAAGTTGGCCGTCTCAATTTATGTTTCTTTGCAAATTTTCAATTGGTCATATCTCCTTTGTTTTTCATGGCATTTTGATATTTCTTTCAGCTTTTTTAAATTTTTTTAGAGCCCTTTAAAATAAATCTTGTTTGAAAATAGCGCATCAACCCCTTTAATAATTAAAACTTTTTTTTTTCAAACTCACGAATGTATTCCTACATTCTTCTTAGAGTCTATCCTCATGTTTCATGTATACATTTCAATGAATAAAAGTCAGACAGTTATTTGGTTATGCTCAATATCTGCTTACTTACGGACAGTGTCCCTTTAAACAGTCAGAGCTCTAACCTTAAACAGTTACAAGTTTTATAACTGCTGGAAGTTATTAAAATGCCAAATTATTATCTCCCTTTGGTTTAGAGTAGCAGATACTTTTCCCCAATAACCATTTGTAACCTAAATCAATTACCAAGATCATTTGCTAATAAATCGAAATAGTTGCCAAATGTGCAGTGTTTATTTATGTCTGAATACTTATTATTAAGGATAAATACATCTTCATCAAGATCCAATTAGCTGTTGTTCACTAATTGTCATGTTGGTGCCTACAAAATGATTTTTAATGAATTTTATTGCATAACAGTAGGTAACTTCAGAGGCTTTGCGCATTGGATTTTCATCGATGCTCATAGAATTTTATTGCATGGTTGTAAAGTTGAATAATCACCCTAGTACCTGGAGAAAATTATATATAAGCAGGGAAAATTCCTGTACAGAAGATAGAATGCATCTAAACTTGAATGATTTTGTGGTAGTAACTGCTTCTGGTTACTATCCCAGTTTTAGTGTTTTTAGCTCTACTGGCCGAAGGCCAGCAGAGCTTATGGGATGCCGAGTCGTCCGTCCGTCCGTCGTCCGTTGTTAACTTTTGTCTCATTAAGACGATAGGGCCTTCATTTTTCATCCGATCTTTACCAAACTTTAACAGGTTGTTAATATCAATAAAAGCTCGGATGAGTTCGAAAACCAGCCAGATCGGACAAGTAACAGCGGAGTTATGGCCCTTGATTTAGTTAAAAATGCTATATTGCTAAATTTTGCCTCGTTAAGAAGATAGGGCCTTCATTTTTCTTCCTATCTTTACCAAACTTTACCACATTGTTAATATCAATGAAGGCTCGGACAAGTTCGAAAACCAGCCAGATCGGACCAGTAACAGCGGAGTTATGGTCCTTGATTTAGTTAAAAATGCTATATTGCTATATTTTGCCTCGTTAAGACGATAGGGCCTTCGTTTTTCATCCTATCTTTACCAAACTTTACCACGTTGTTAATATCAATGAAAGCTCGGACAAGTTCGAAAACCAGCCATATCGGACTAGTATCAGCGGCATTGTAGCCCTTGATTTAGTTAAAAATGCTATATTTTGCATTGTTAAGACGATAGAGGCTTGATTGTTCATCCGATCTTTACCAATCTTTATCAGATTGTTAATGTCGTTGAAAGTTCGAACAAGTTTGAAAACCAGCCATATCGGACCAGTAACGGGGAAGTTATGGCCCTTGATTTAGTTAAAAATGCTATATTTTGCCTCGTTAAGACAATAGGGGCTTCATTGTTCATCCACTCTTTACCAAACTTGAACAGATTGTTAATATCAAAGAAAGCTTGGACAAGTTCGAAAACCAGCCATATCGAAATAGTAACAGCGGAGTTATGGCCCTTGATTTAGTTAAAAATGCTATATTTTGCCTCGTTAAGACTATAGGGGCTTCATTGTTCATCCGATCTTTACCAAGCTTTATCAGATTGTTAATATCAATGAAAGCTCAGACAAGTTCGAAAACCAGCCATATCGGACCAATAACATCGGAGTTATGGCCCTTGATTTACTTCAAAATGATATATTTTGCCTCGTTAAGACGATAGCGCCTTCATTTTTTATCCGATCTTTACCAAACTTCATGAAATTGTTAATGTCTATGAAAGCTTGGTCAAGTTCGAAAACCAACCAGATCGGACAAGTAACAGCGGAGTTATGGCCCTTGATTTTGTTAAAAATGCTATAATATGCCTCGTCCTACGATAAGGCCTTCATTTTGCATCTGATCTTTGCCAAACTTTACCAGATTTTACAACTGTCTTTTTTATATTATTATTCATTTTTATTTTAATCATTATTTTTTTTTATTATTATTTTTTTTTATTTTTTTTTATTTTTTTTAATTATTTTTTATTTTTTCATATTTTTTTTTTTTTAATTATTCCATTTTTTTTCAGATTTTTTTTTGATTTTTTTGATTTTTTTTTTATCTCTATGTTGAACCAGAAATAAATGCTATATTTTGCCTCGTTAATACGGTATGGCCTTCATTTTTCATCTAATCTTTACAAACTTTACCAGATTCTTTAGTTATGGCCCTTGATTTAGTTAAAAAGCTGTTTTTTGCCCGAAACTTTCAAAAAAACGTAAATGGCAGTCACTCACTTCATTGATGTTATAAGAGCCATGTTAGCCAGTAGAGCGTCCACAGGCCCTCTTGGGCCTCTTGTTTTTAATAACAGTCACAGGTTATGAAAAACATAACTGTTTAAGGTTAGAGCTTTGACTGTTAAAATCAAATAAAACTTTAAATTCGGATATTATGTTACAACTTTCACAAATTTATGCAAACACTTCCCCATTTATTAATGTTGTTGTTCTCGATGTACAGCGGCAAAATAATTCCTCTGACTGTGGCGTTTTTGCAATTGCATTCATGACCGAGGTATTGTTTAAAGAATTTAATTTTGATATAGCCCAATGTCGATTCGATATTCCTGAAATGAGGAGACAATTGACGACCTTGTTAAATGTGACAATAAGTCATGTTCCATTGAATGGTTCCATAAATCTTGTGTAGACCACTTGAATTCTACACATTTTACAAATACAAATATCTTTATTCAGCAATGTTACATTAAAGCCTACACAATTATACAAATTTATGAAGATAGTGAAATAGTACCACAAGCCCGAATTGCTTGTAAAAAAAGGAGAATAAAACATAACATTATTTTAACATATTTTCGTACTACTTTCGGTTTTTATGTTGACATTCTATTTTTGAAAAACAATGCTTGACTAGAAGCGTGCGATTGTCGCGTGACCCAGGCTAACCGACATCTGATTGGTCAGTTCATTCGGAATATGTATTCCTATGTGTGGACTGAAAATATGCTCTGGCTTCGATATGTGGAGAACAAACCTGCTATGTTTGGTGACTGCTGTTTGGGGCTAATGAAAGCACATCCTTTTCTTCACTCACAGTCTGTGAAAATCTGAGGTTAGATGCTGTTAAGAGTCACAAATGCAGCCAGTCCCATACAAAGATAGCCCCAAGATACTTAGTAAAAGATGTAAAAGAATCTGAAGCTGCTAAATGTGTAACTCGGCTGAAGAAAGTAGAGTATGGACAGCTCTCAATGAAATTTAGAAATGCTCATTATATATCCACACACCACAGACCCTTCACTGACTATGACCCCCTTTGTACATAAGATGAACGGTCTTGATGTTAGTGACTTTTTTATAGGGCTAGTAAAATTTCTGTCGGGCTTGTAAAAATGTCCATGTTAGCTGCCCGAAGGACTTGTACTTTAAAATCCTAATTTCTGTGACTGGTGTTTGACAGGCTGCTAATAAAGAGGCAAACAGGAGAAATAGAAGAACCTATTCACTCATACCATATTGTCTCTTAACCAAAAAAAAGAGTAGCTGCGCATTGTTATAATGATCGAGGCGAATGATGGAAAAATGTAAACATACACTTTTTACCATGCAATTGTTGAATAGACTTGCAAACATGTTTTTATGCCCCCGAAGGGTGGCATATAGTAGTCGCACTGTCTGTCCGTTTGTGATTGTTCGTCGCCGTTCGTCGGTACAATCGTGTCCGCTTTATAACTCTGACAATATTGGACGGATTTTCAAATAACTTCGCACAATTGTTCACCACAACAAGACGACGTGTCGCGCACAAAATCCAGGTCCGTGGCTCCAAGGTCAAGGTCCCACTTAGAGGTCAAAGGTTGTCCGTTTGTCTGTACAATCGTGCCCGCTTCATAACTCTGACAATAATGGATGGATTTTCAAATAACTTCTCACAATTGCTCACCACAACAAGACGATGTGTCGCGCACAAAATCCAGGTCTGTGGCTCCAAGGACAAGGTCACACTTAGAGGTCAAAGGTCAAAACAAAGTGCTTTCGTGTCCGGTTAATAACTCTGACAGTCATGACAGATTTTCAAATAACTTGGCACAATTGCTCACCACAAATAGACAACGTGTCGAGCACAAAACTCAGGTCCGTGGCTCCAAGGTCAAGGTCACACTTAGAGGTGAAAGGTCAAAACAAAGTGCATTCGTGTCCGGATAATAACTCTGACATTCATGGACGGATTTTCAAATAACTTGGCACAATTGCTCACCACAACTAGACGACGTGTATTGCACAAAACTCAGGTCCGTGGCTCTAAGGTCAAGGTCACATTTAGAGGTCAAAGGTCAAATTGTGTCCAGTCAGTAACTCTGGCATTCCTGGATGGATATTCAAATAACTTGGCACAAGTGCTCACCACAACAAAGTGATGTGTCGCGCACAAAATCCAGGTCCGTGGCTTCAAGGTCACACATAGGTCAAAGGTCAAATCGTGTCCGGTCAATAACTGCCATTCCTGGACGGATTTTCAAATTACTTGGCACAAGTGCTCACCACAATAAGACGATGTGTTGAGCACAAATCCAGGTCTGTAACCCCAAGGTCAAAGTCGAACTTAGAGGTCAAAAGGTCAAATTGTGTGAGACAATTTTGTTTTTTAATAATTTTTTTTTTTGATTACCGGTATGTTTAAATATATCTGTTGGTTTCATATTGCTCCAAGGTCAAGGTCACACTTACAGGTCACTTCCGGGGCATTTGTGTCTTAATGTGACATTTCTTGTTAATTTATTAAATTTTACTGTATCGTGACAAAGTTGAATCTATCACGCGTTAAAAAAACATGACGGAAACTGGGCTTGTAAACAAAATGATTTCTCAGTTTTAGTCTGTTTATAAAACCGTCATGTGCCACTTCGATAATTTACATAAAAAAAATTCATATCAAAAAGAACTTTTGCTTGTGAAATTTTTAATCTCAACCGACTTTGAAAAGTAAGGTAATTTTGTATACCACTAAAAACGTGTTTCACTGATATATACAACTTATTTCATTTAAAGTTCAGTTTTGTCGGAAAAGGCCAAAAAAGAAATATGACAACTTCTAGACATTAGTTGCACAGAATTACCTTCCTACACTGTACTGTGTAGTGTAACTCACGGTTCTTGTAATGTCAGGCCTGGGTAGCTCAGGGAATACGTACATGTGATATCTCACTCTGTGAGACCAAAACTCACAGAATTTCGTCTCTTCGGAAATAGAAAATCTTTGAGATTTGGAAATCTCACTGAAAAAAAAGTGAAAAAAACAACAACTAATTCAAAACCTCTTAAATGACATTTTCCTATTTTATTGTACCATCAAATGCTTTAAAAAGCTTACATGTATGAAAATAATAGTTAAACCCTCAATCATACATTATTCTTAAAGAATCTCACAGATTTTGGGACAAATCTCCCTTAAAAAAAGTTTTAAATCTCACAGATTGTGGCTTCAAAAAGATCACACGTATGGGGATACAACCTTTAGCGGTAGGGCTACAGACATCTGCCCCATTTGGTTTCGCTCGCTGGTGAAGTCATGTCTGATGGGAAATTTATGGTTGTGGCCCAATATAACCTAACAACATGTGTTAACGGGATATAAAACTGTTTCTCATTCATTAATTTTAACCAGAAGTCCACTTGTATGATTATAATACTTAACTTTATATTGCAGTTACAGATAGGTGAAATTGGATGTGATACACTGATACTGTGATGTCAAACAGATTCTCCGATTCCGATGAGACGGTAGGGTCAGATTCAGATGTGACGTTGCCACCAGACGACAGAGACACGGTCAACTACTCCCCGGATCTGTTTGATAATAGTTCTGATGGTAAATTATGTTGATTCTGAACAATTCCTTAATATGTGGCGTGTCTAATATTAGTTATTGGGTTTGTTACTGACCCCCTACAGAAATATGTGGGGTCAGTTTATAGGGGACGAGGCCACTGGCACTTGAGCCGCAAATATTATAAAAATAAATTATAAAAATACGATACCCCTACTATTTATATAATATAGATATTAGGGCTATTATATATTTTTTTATGATATTTGGGACTCAAGTGCCAGTTGGCGAGGCGTTTGTCGAGTCCTCTTATACATTTGACTGAACTCGAACATTTCCGTAGGGGTCAGTAACAAACCAAATAACTGATTTATTGCATCTAGCACCTTCTTTAAACATTTTTTAAAGACATAAATATTACTTAAACAAATCAATAACAAAAAATCAGGCAGTTTTCAGGCAAAAATGATTTTAAAAAATAACATAAAACTCAAAACTTGACTTTTTTATTTGATTTAGTAACCACTTAATTGACTTGCTAATCTGTGGAGAGAGTTATAAAAAATGATATTTAACCGAAAATTGCGCGTCAGCGTCTTTGAGATGTTCGCGCAATGTACCGTCACAACCGGTATAGCTTTTAAATCCAGTATTTCAAAAAGCTAGCAATGCAGGCACATTGTACATGTAATTTAGTTATTGTGTTTGTTACTGAACTCCATGTGTGTGGGGTCGGTCAGATGTAGCAAGTGGTTTAAACTATGAATCGGTTATTATTAGCCATATTGTTCTGATGAATGACCTCTATGAAACACTGACCCTCTATAGAAATATAGAGGGTCACCACGTGATCTTTCTCAACCAATGAGATGCAAAGAATTTTGTGTGAGGTACAATAAAGGGACATAATCATGTCATACTTACCCTACTCCTTGGTCACCGTTGCTCTAGTCTGACATCATGTTTCTTCATTATTTTAAGTACTAAACATTTGTAAATACGGTTAGATTCATGTTACTGGTTAATTGTTTTCTAAAGTTTTAACTTATTCAAAATTGTTTATTATAGAGTTATTAAAGGTACAATGTCCGTAACTTTTAGCTTATAAAACACACGCTAATTACGTTCACAAACATAACACACTAACAGTATTGAATATTTACTAATTAAAAGCAAGATTTTTTGACGGAATTCAATCGCGGTACAAAAAAAAGAACTACCGCTTTGCGAGTTTGAACCAGCAGTCCAAACTAAAATTACACTAACCGGTAATAAGACTGTGCGCGTAATGACGACGTCGCTCCTAGCTGAGCTATGCGGGCCACATATATTTCGCAATACATACTATGTAAAAAACCTAACGCGCTAATGGAAGTCACGTGATCAGCATAAAAAGTAAATAAAGTTGGTCCCACATTATTTACAAATAATAATTAAAACTTTTTTTTTTCAAACTCACGAATATATTACTACCGGTTCATACTTATTTGGGTCTATGCTCATGTTTTCATGTATACATTTCATTGAATAAAAGTCAGACAGTAAGTTGATTATGCTCAATATCAGCTTACTTACGGACAGTGTCCCTTTAAAATTGAGGATGTTATTATGATTTAAAGGGACACTGTCCGTAAGTAAGCAGATATTGAGCATAACCTGATTATCAAATAACTGTCTGATTTTTATTCAGTGAAATGTATACATGAAAACATGAGCAAAAACCCAAATAAGCCTGTACGTAGTAATATATTCGTGAGTTTGAAAGAAAAAAGAGTTTTATTTATTGTTTGTAAACAATGTGGGTCCCACAATATTTACAGTTTTTACTGATCACGTGACAGCCATTAGCGCATTAAGTTTTCTATATAGTATGATTGCATGATATAAATGGCCCGCTTAGCTCAGTTAGTAGCGTTCTCGACAATTGCACTCTCACTATTATTACCCGCAAGTGTAATTTTAGTTTGGGCTGCGACTTCGAACTCACGAAGAAATACTTCTTTTTCTGTACCGCTATTGAATTCCTTCAAATAATTTTGTTTTTATTTAGTAAATATTCAAAAATGGTAAGTCTTAGTATTTGTCAACGTAATTATTTCGTGTTTTATAAGCTAAAAATTACGGACATTGTCTTTTAAGTTCACAACCAACTCTTAAAGGTTGTAACTTGAGATTTGGTCACGGGGCAAAGAATACGGCCACTGCAGATCCCTTTGGAGGGGTAGGCAGAGGGGTAGAATCCCCCAAAATTCATGTTCATTTTATCATTTTTTGTTCATGTTCATTAAAGGTCTTCATCATGATCCCTGCATTGTTTCAGGTGCTATCTCGCTCGCATCAAAAGAGCAGTGGCAGAAAAACAATAACGTGGCTCCAGCGTAAATGGAGTTTCTACGATAGAATTTGCAGCAACTCTGCAGTTCAGGGTGAGAAGGTTCTAGGCCCATTTTTCATATTTAATCTCGATGTACATTGAAGATGAGCCTGGCAGGTTCATGCCTTTTAGGCGCCATATAACCTTTTCATGTGTTGGTGCACCTTAAAACCCAATTCAATTCAATGCAATGTAACTTGAGATAATGTTGCTAAACCAGCCCTTGAATTCACCAACCATTCTTGAGAATATTCTTAGACTTAAGACCAAGTATGAACATTTCAATCACACATATTTCTATGAATTTAAAGGATCAACATTCATAACAAGCTGCTATGTATAAGTATGATAATTAATAATAGCAACTTCATACGATTGTTTATCTTTGAAGGTCATGGGCATATTTGTGAATGAAATTTCATTTCTTGGGCTCAAGTCTAAGAATAGTTTGAAGAATGGTTGGTGATTTCCAGGCCAGATTGATGCACCATATATGTATACCACTTATTCATAGCATCTATACATTGTACACAAAGGCAGGTCAATTTTTATATTGATTTTTCCTAAAAAATTAAATATTTTATCGTTACACTTTGTGGTGAATATTAATGAATATTTATAATAACAAACTGTATGGGAATCATGGGATGCATCAACTAGGTATGGATAAACCGGGGTACACAGTGGCCCTTTGGATAGCACATCTGACTCTAGATCTGTAATCATGGGTTCCCATAGCCTCGCCTACCAGATGGGGACATGTAACGGGCGGTCCCTTGTATTTGAGTCCATGTACGTTAAAGAATCATACGAATCTATGTGATAATAAGCATGGTTAGGATATGGCATGGTTCCCGGATATAAGCATGGTTAGAATATGGCATGGTTCCCGGATATAAGCATGGTTAGGATATGGCATGGTTCCCGGATATGAGCATGGTTAGGATATGGCATGGTTCCCGGATATAAGCATGGTTAGGATATGGCATGGTTCCCGGATATGAGCATGGTTAGGATATGGCATGGTTCCCGGATATGAGCATGGTTAGGATATGGCATGGTTTCCGGATTCCTGTGTATCCATCCCCTCTCCTTAGGAGATGCTCGACAAAACTTAATGATCTGATAAACTTTTTTTTTTTGGCCCACCTTCTCAAGCCCTTTTATCTGCTCCTTTCTTTCGCTTTCTCTCACTCCGTCTTCCGCCAGCTCTGCTATTGTCCCTCCTACTGGAGGGTGATCTGTTTTGACCTGCTTTCTGCTGGAGCCTCGCTGTATATTCCGTTTCTACGACTCTCGCTGTTCACCCGCTGTTTCTCTTTTTCCTTTTGGATTGCACTGTTTCTGGGACATTGCTGATATGTCATGTTATTGTCTATTGCTGTGAAACAGCCTCCCCATAGTACTCTATGTTACTCCATTCAAGCTACTATGCCACTACTAGGCTACTGGCCATTGCATACTTTAGACACACCATACAAATAACCAACACATTTCTGTGTACAGGTTCCCTATCCCTATTCGGTGAACGTCGGCCTAACATCGTCACAAGACAGCAGTGAGCTAGTAACTACTCATGAAGCAAGTTTGATTTGATAAACTGTTAAATTATTAGCAATTCAATTAATTGTTTACCTGAACATGCTGAACCATACATAATTAAATTTAAAATATTGAGTGTAAAATATTTGTTCATTCGTACCGAATAGTAATAAAATGGGGATCTTTATGTTGGTACGTAATCCATTTCCCTATATTAAAATTTAATTTGTGAAAGTTACAATTAAACTGATAAATTTGGTTAAAATTGTAAAGTTTCAAGCAGGCAACAAATACTCTCTCTCTTATACAGGTATATGGTAAAATACAACAACAACATCTATGTTATTTTTTTCAAATTTTAGGCTGTATAAAAAGAGAGACTCATAAAGAAACATACAAACAAGAGAAGATGTCATTACATAAGCACCGCAGTCAAGTTCATGAAATATCCGACAGCGAGTCCGAGGAGGAGATGATTTTGACGAAAAACAAACCAAGTAAACCTAGCCACCTTGTCAAAGGGAGTCCAAAGCATAAAAGTGACGGTAAAGAATTAAAAAGAGAACAAAGTCAGAAGAAAGACATTCCGAAAAATCCAAGGCAGAGTGACACAGCTTCAGCTGTTCAGAGGAAAAATGATAAACAATCTGGGGAGAAGAGTACTGTGGTAGATAAATCGGATAAAAGAAAGTTTATAAATGACTTTCTAAACATGTCTGACACTGAAGAAGAAGAAAAAGAAGAAGAAGACAACAAAAAATTACAAATGTTTCCTGGGGACACCAAAAAGGATACAAAACTGTCAGATATTCAGAAAAATCCAAAGCATTTGTCTGAATTTGAGCAGAAAGAATCCAGCACTAGTAAACCTCACAAGCAAAACTACAGCAAACCGTTTTTATCCGATGTTACTAAACATGAAAATAGCACAAATTCAACCAGTGTGAACAAATCAAAATTAATTAAAGGCAATAATAAACATTCATCAAGTCCATCTCCAATAGCTTCCTACAAAAGTTTATTTAAAGGTGACGATAAAAGATCAGCAAGCCCTGTAACAAAATCATCCAATAACATTGCTATTAAAGGTGGCCGTGAAAAGTCACCAAGCCCTTCCACAAAAGCAACGCTGAACAGACCCCTTAGTAAAGGTGACAATGAAAGGTCATCAAGTTCTTTAACAAAAACCAATAAAAAAATCTTTTCTAAAGATGAAAATAGCACAAAATCATCTGGTATGAACAAACCAAAATTAGTTCATGATCATGAAAAGTTTACCAGTCCATCTACAAAACCAATTAACATAAACCGTGTTAAAGGTGAACACGACAGATCATCGAGCCCTACCACAAAACCAATTAGCAGAACCCTAGTCAAAGGTGAAGGTCAAAGATCGCCAAGCTCTGAAGCAAAAGAAACCAGCAAACACTTAATTAACCATGATCACGATAGATCGGAGAATCCATCAACAGTGCCATTAAAGAGAAAACACTCTACATCGCCAGTCTCACATGAATTAAAGAGAAAACATTCCAGATCTCCGGTCCCTCCTGAATTAAGAAAAGCTGTGACCGAGATTCTGAATGAGAATACAAGTTCGAGTACAAAAAAGAAAAAGAGACCCCCGTGTCAGTATGGGGCAAAGTGTTACAGAAAGAACCCGTCACATCTAGAGGAATTTAGTCATGGTCCAGGTGAGATGACATATTTACGTTTGCTTGATATTTTCTGTTGAAAAAAAAATAGCATCTAATTTTGAACTAACAATTATTGAGGCTAAATAATTGTGAAGTTTTCATGTAGGCAGAGCTAACTACCATATGCGTGCTCCTCAACTAAGACCTCGGGGGAATGAGGCGAGGGCCCTCAGGAAGGGGAATTTTGCGTTGTTTTCATATCAAAGGGGAATTTCTAAGAAACACAAATTAGTGTGTGTTTTTTATTATTTAAGTGGTACCAAGAATTTACCATTCCAAATTGCAAATTGTATGCTGTTTTCCTGTTTTGGAGTTAAAAAATTTCTTATATAATTTTATATATTTTTTTTTTTTAAGAGGGAATTTTTCACAGGAAAAGGGGGAAAAATATATACATTTAGGGGAGGGGAATGGACCGAATTTTGGCCCCAAAAACGGTCAAACAACGGCCCTGCAACAATAAAATTATTTAGCTTCTTGCATGTATTTATCATTCAGGGTTCTCAATAAATTTTGGTTGAAGAGGCCTTTTTGAAAAAGTAACAGGCCTAGGTGGGGGTCAAAATTTTGAAACTGAGCGCGTCATTTCCTGCATTTTGGGCTATTTTGAATGCCTTTTAAATCACACTTTAAAGTGCAATTTTATAAGCAATATTCCTCTATATGCAGATACAAGTACTGCAGTGCAGTTTGTTGACAATTATATTTATTTACCAAACTTCAACAACACATATCCATTTGAAAATTGTATTCTGAACACCACATATCCACATAGCTACAAAATTCAACAACAAATACTTTCCATTATCTCTACAAAGTTCAATAACACATACTATCCATGTCACTGTCCTCATCTTTTTTTTCTTTTTTTTTTAACGATTTTGAACCGGCCCAAATGCCATTCGAAGCGGTCATTTCGGCCGGCAGCCTGTTCTTATTGAGAACCCTGATCATTACCAGCCTCCCAAAGCATGTTATTACAGCTTCTATAACAACGGGAATATAATGTAAAGAATTGATTTGAATTGATGCGTTTTTGAACGCTTATAGTAAAGAACCAATTTACCATGAAACACAAATGCCTTAATGGAATTACTGGCATACGAAAGCAGGTAAATGCCAGAAACATGCAAATCCTTAAATGAAAATTAATTTTTGATGAGACCCTCAATATGAATGCACATAATACTTAAAAGAGTGCACTACAAAAAAAAAGAGAGAATATTTCTGACGAGAAAGGGAAAGAGAGCAACTATTTTTTTACTCCTTGTTTGAGCTTATGTATCTCAAATGTATATTGTTTGTGTAGAAAAAGTAAAAGAATTTAATAGGGATAACTTTGTATAATGCCATTGTCCATCTGGCATCACAAACACTTTAAATTGGATGTAAGGTTTCATTTCTTCATCAGACTTTTGATACATGCACTTCTTAACAATAATTGCATGAACTTACCAATGTATAAAGGTCAAGGTCACTGTCTAGGTCATTTTCTAGGTTAAAAGATCACAGAACTTAACAATCAATGATTTTATTTAATATTTTTGTTGCCTCATATTTCTTAATATTTCTATATATTCATAATCAAATTTCTTTATATAAACTTGTTACAAATCACATGATCACACCAATATCAGTATTTTATAGCATATCAGGTCAAGGTCACATAAAAGGTTAGAGTGATACTTTGGATTTAAAAGCCATTTTTTTCTTCACGAAAACTTACTTTACATTCCTTGAAACATTTTCATTTCTTCATAAAACTTCGGTGTTTACATATTTTGGCAATAGTCACATCACCTAACCAATATGTAAAGGTCAAGGTCAAGTCCAGGCCAAAGTTTCAGTTCATCATTTTTTAGTCACAATTCATTCATTTAGAGTTATTGCCCTTTGAAATGTTATACTTGTAATTCTTGTTCGGAGCATAACTTTCAAACTGTTAATGGGAGTGCAGTGAAACTTTACACCATTATCAAGGGCAATGAGAGGAAGTGCAGAGCACAAGAGTAACACTACGGCCTGGCCATTGTTCTTAACCTAATAACAGTTTATTAATGTAACACAATTAGAATTAAGTACACCCCTGTTAATCTGTATCCTAACTGATCATGCAGTGGGAGTTTCCTAATACTGTCAGTTAGTTGTTGGTTAATCATCTGAACACTTGTTTATTGTTTACGTGCTCTGGAAGTTTCTGGAAAACTATGAAGTCTGGGAGTTAAGAGGTATTGCCATATTAGGGGAGACCATTCACCGAAAGGTCTTGTGGTTAATGTATGCATACAATGATGTAATCAACATGGTGGTAACACATGTCGATGTCCATATGTGGGGCATGACTAACTGCCGAAAGGTAGTCTGGGGGAATCTTCTAATATAATACTGAGCGCACGGAACGTCTAGGAGAGTAGAGAGTCAAGAGTCGTAGGTTCAGGAGTGGAGAGTCAGTCGTTCTTGTATCCACAAGACAGGTTGTGGGATACGTGAAACTATACAATGGAAGCAAGTATAGTATATAGGATAGTATAAAGGGCAGTTGTTCAGCGTTACATAATAATTTGAAAGTTTCTTAATACTATTATACTTTGTGAACCTAAGACATTTAATAATAGGACTATTTAAGTAGTTAACAAACATTTAATAATAGGGACTATTTAAGTAGTTAACGGAAGTACTGAAAAAACACTATACGAAACAAATATGCATATATATATATAACAGGATGTTCATAGCGTATTATGAATTCGAAATTGTTCGGACAGTTTTATATGTAGCAATAAATTATGGAAATCACAACGCGAAGTCCGGCCCTTGTTATTAAATGTACCTAGCATGGCATACGACCCCATAGTGCTAGACAAGAACCATAACGCTATCTTCTTTCAAATTAGAGTTATTGCCCTTTGTCATTTTATATTTATAATTCTTGTCCAGAGCATTACTCAGAAATTACTAATAGGACTGCAAATCAAATACTGCTGGGGGATACACGGCTGTACGATACATTTCGGGGAGCATCCATCGACTCCACTGATTTTCCTGTTTGATCTTATTTCCTTTACCCTTTTCATGGCTTAACCGAACTTTGCAAATCTACGCTTAAGACAATAGTCATGTGTCAAACATGTTTGAACAAGGCCCCGGAATGCGACAACAGCATATGCTCTAGAGAGCCAACATCTAGTTTAAAATCATTATACATATAATATTCAAACTCCTTTTTTGGCTTAACTTAAAATTCAGCTATATCAACACTGTTTCCTTAACAGATTCAGATGACAAGCAGCCCCCTTCATCTTCTACACAGCCGCCTTGTAAAAAGGTCAAGGTTGATTCCCAGTTTCCGTCGACATCCAAACCGGCTGGCTCGAGGTCTGGTTCCCCTCCCAGGACCCCACGGTCAGTGACAGAGAAGTTCAAACAAGCACAGCCTTATAGCTTCTTCTTCACGAAGGTGACTGGCATTGCGGACAAATATAACTCTTCATTCGCCATGGACATTAAAGGTTAGTCATTCAGGGTTATTTCTCATAACACAAACAAATGCTTAGTAAGTTTGAAAAAAATAATTAATCATGAACATTTTGATCAAAGTATTGAAGTTTTTGAACCTTGCAAACTTATACATTCAAACTTTGTCTATATTAAGTAAAGTTTATATTGCCTATGTTAGGCAAGGTTAGGTACACTTGGAGGTCAAAATTAATGTCAAATTAGTAAATTTGTGTCTCGCCCATAACTTTGAAATTATTGTTTGGATTTTGAGGACTTCACACAAACTTTAAATACAATGTGTCACAGCAAGAACCCGGTCTGTACCTCAAAGGTCATGGTCACACTTAGAGGTCAAAGATCAAATGAATCAAAATTGTGTCTTTTCCATAACTAGAAAACTACATAACTTGAGGGAATTTCATCAAACTACACACAAATGTTTAACAGGATCAGTGAAGATGTTGCGTTGTAAACCTTCTCGCCTCTCACCGCTTCGGTTTCGAATCCCACTGTGACCTCAACTTGGGAATGCAATGAATGGGTCCCTTTCTGACCGTATATCCTCTGGTACATGTAATAGCAATATCTTCTAAACAGAACATGGCTGAAATACGTAATATATACGTTAGAAAGTGTCGATTCTTATGGATAGTGGAAGGTATTCAGTACTTGGTCTACTCAGGAAAAATGGGGTGGTCTGCCTCTACCACAAAAAATGGACCATATATAATTATAAAACGTGCTAAAGATGTAGTAAAACAACATTAAAACAAACAGAACATGTGTTTGGCGCATAGTGAATAATTCCATCTGCCATTGACCATTCCGATGGCAGTCATGAAAGAAGAACAAGATATAAACACTGTACATAATTGTCTTATAATTCTCAATAATATTGGGTATTTTCACTCTTGTACCATTCTAGTTATCTTACTTTTGCGATCTTTCAGACATTTTGTCGGCAGAAATGGGCAATCTAACAGCATCGTGTCAGGTAACCTGCTTGTAACCACTTAGCCTATTGGACTTAATTCGTAGTTTTTGAGGGTCCTAGACTGTTTTAAATATTTTAATAAGTGTTTAATAAAATTAAATTGAAGGTAAAATGTTATAAAACATCTTAAAATGGGAGGAGGCATTATTCACCTTAAAGGGACACATGACAATGTTGAGTTTTATATCGAGCCTTAAAATTAGCACCTCCACTTATTAATTTAATCATGCATCATTTTGACTTTTAAACGACTTGCATATACCGGTAATTAAATAAAAAAAAATCAACTGTCTTCGTTATTTTAAGTATATTATTGGTGAAATATATAATTAAAGACATTTTCTATATTTTTTTCTGCATAACAGATTTTCTTTAATTTTTTTATACAGTAGGTCTGTTATATATATAGACAGAAAATGCAAAAATAATGGTAGGTCACCATAATTGTTAAAATCTTAAAAAATAATTTGTAATGCCACCGTCATGTCATTCTGTGCAAAAAGTTGAACAAGTCCATGAAATAGCAAAATAAGACATTTTTGAAGTCTAATCATTTATTCATTGGTCACAATTCTGCTAAAATTGTATTAAAGTAAACAACATTTAATTATGTGAATAACATTTAAAGCTCATCTTTATGTAAAGCTATCTTTTTTTACAAAATCTGTTGAGACCATTACTCACAATTTATGCACAAATTAGCCCATAATGATACAATTTCCCTTTTTTTTTTGTGTGTTCCCAATAACAGAATTTGTTTAAACTTTCTAAGCACATAGTTTAACATATATAAAAACAAAATGTGCAATAAAAATGTTCGGTCCCCATGCTTGTTTAGAATTTTTTTTTTGAAACCTTACTAACCCCTATGCTAAAAGGCCAAGTTTTGTATGAAATTATATAGAAATGGTATATTTTCTTTTTTAGCTCGACTATTCAAAGAATAAGAGAGCTTATGTAATCACGTCGGCATTGGCGTCCCACATCAAGGTTTGCATGTAAGCTGTGTTTATAAGTCTATATCTCTTACATTTCTTATCCTAGCACAACCAAGTTTGGCCATGGGCTTCCTTATAGCATTATCATAAGGGCTGCATAAGCAAATTTGGTTCCTATAACCCCTGGGCTTCCATGGAAATGTGTCGATTCCACATCAAATTTTGCGTGTAAGCTGTGTTTACAGGTCTATATCTCCTACATTTCTTGTCCTAGCTGAACTAAATTTTTGAATTGGTTTCCTTATAGTATGTTGTAAAGGGTTGCGTAAGTAATTTTGTCTTCTGCAAATTCTGGGCTCCCATGGAACCCAAATAATTGTGATATAGGCAGATCTAGGTTTGCATGTAAGCATGTATATATCTATAATTTTGGTTTGGGATTTCTTATAGCATTATGCATCTTATTCATACTTCACCCATATTTGGGCTTGGGCTCCCTCCTCCCCACACATATTTTTTTACATATTTCTGTGTGTTTTTGGTCAATTCTTACACATAGCTTCTTACACATATATGTTGCCCCCTCCCCACCCAAAGTGAAACTCTTCTTTTTTTTTTTACATATTCCTGTGTTGTTTTGGTCAATTCTTACATATAGCAAACTGGAATATTTTTTTTTTTTTTTTTTACATATTTCTGTGTTGTTTTGGTCAATTCTTACACATAGCTTCTTACACATATATGTTGCTCCCCCCACCTCAAAAATGTTTGTTTTTTGTTTTGTTTTTTTACATATTTCTGTGTTGTTTTGGTCAATTCTTACACATAACTATGTTGCCCTCACCCCCTCCCCTTCCCCTTCCCCAACCCGCCCACCCCCACCACCACTCGAAACTGTTTTTGTTTTGTTTTTTGTTTACATATTTCTGTGTTGTTTTGGCCAATTAAATTCAGATACACAGATGAAATATCAATAAAAAACAAACTGAAATGAAACCACAATAAAAATTCCCAGATATCCCCTCCCTCCCTGAGTTGCCGTTCGACCACAAATTTCTTTTAAATGACAGCAATTCTGGATTAAAATTTCACACCATGCCCCAAATTTTACTATAATTTGTATGAGATTCTAACAATAATTTTATATCGGCCCAAGTTTCTGTACCCGTCCCACCCAACACCCCCACATTGTTTTAGCCTTATTTTCTGATGGTATATACTGACTATATAATTTATTATTCTCTGAAAAATCGAATACTCGAGCTGCGCTGTTCTCTGACAGCTCTTGTTTTTTTATGTTCCTGATAACAGAATTTGTTCAAACTTCCTAGGCACTTATTTGAACATCTAGTAAGACAATATATGCAATTAAAATTATAGGTCACCATGCAGATTGAGATTTAATATTGGTTTTTGGAACCCTACCATTATGCTTAATTTTTTTAATTTTGTTTGAATTTTTACCAAATGTTATATTTTTCCTATTTTATATATTTTTCTAATAATAGGCATTTATATAAATAAAGACAATAAGTACAACTAGACATCAAGAGCAACATTTTTGTAAATTTTTAGGAAAATCCATCAAATAGTTTTAGAAGAGAAGTCGCCCAAAATTCTGCGCATGAAAAACTACAGAAAATGCCTTTAAACTAGTAATACATATTAAATACAATTTGTTTTGAACTCTGCTAATACAAATGCAAGTTAGATAGAAAAACTAACAGGAAATCGTGTGTTTTCATGTTGCCTGAGTAGCATGGCAGACACTTAGGGATCACCTTGTCCGTCGTCTGTCCTCGTGAAACTTCACACACATATTCATCTTAACACAAGGAATGATGTTATGAGTGTCCAATAACTCTGATTTTCATTTTGGCAGGGTTATGCCCCCTTTCATAAAACACATTTTCACCTGCAAGCTAATCAGCTCTTAACTGGGCATACATTAAGAAGTACTTGACCTGTGTTCATGAAACTTAACACACATATTCATCTTACCACACAGAATATTGTTACCCATGGCGAGTAAGTCTGACTTCACTTTCAACAGAGTTATGCCCCTTTTCATAAAACTTTAACCTGCAACCTAACCAAGCTCATAACTGGCCATAGCTTAAAAATGATTTGACCTATGTTCATGGAACTTCACACACATCTTCGTCTTAACCAATGGAATGTTGTTACACATATTGAATAACTCTGACTTTCATTTTGGCAGAGTTATGCCCCTTTTCATAAAACTTTAACCTGCAACTTAACCTAGCTCATAACTTCGCAAAACATTGACCTAAGGTCATGAAATTTATACTGTTTTTCCTTTAATATCAATTATTCAATGCAGAGTTATGCCCCTTTTCATTAGCTTTAACACTTAAAAAAAACTTCTGCATAATTCATGCAGGATTGCACACCCTGTCTTCAAACTTTATAGTTAGATTGTACTTGCTGAAATAAGCACACGGCAGGCAACACAAGTGTTCCATGAATCACCCTTCTGGTAAAAAAACTCAAGATTGCTTGTGTCCCTTAAATGAAATACTTTGAGTTGATTCATGTTACAGTGTACCAATCCATGTTTTACTTTCAGTTCAACTTCATGTTTGAGGTTCCATGGTTGATGAAGCAATATCCGCCTCAGTTTAGGTGAGATACTCACTTAAAGGATTGACTTTAAGGGGATACACCAGGCTTTTCGTGGGGATCTAAGGGTCTTGCTTTAAATTGATAAGTATTTCTATTCTAAAATGCCAAGATATAATGATTAAGCCTAAACATGACTCCTTATTAATATTGATAAGGAAATCACTGCACAATAATATATGCTATCCCAGATCACACACCAGAGTTAATTCAAGTATTTTAACATGTATTTCATTTCAAAATCTATGGTGCATTTTATTGATGTCATGACTTATTAAATGTCACAGAGAGTTTTTTTTGTTAGTTTATTTTATTCATGATAACGAATTTCTTTCTTTGAGAAAGTTTGATCTTTCACGCATAGAAATGTTATCAATGTTTTTAGTTTATATAATTTAAATCTTAGATTTATTTTGTTGTTTGTTTCAGGTCTAAGCCCCTATTGTTGGTACATGGTGAAAAAGGTCCAAGTGAAGCAGCCCTTCGAGCCTCAGCCATGGCGTTCACAAACATAAGATTCTGTCAGGTAACTTACTTGATTAATTAATACTCCAATGCAAGATTTTATCATGACTACTCTTGTTAGCCATGTCAAACATCCATTTCATGTTCTATTGTATGTACAGTAACACATATACTTGTAATACAACCATGAATGATTTTGATTGGTTGGGAATAAAATACATCAGAGCCATAACACTATGCAAATTTTGTTAACTGAAACTATTTTGTTATAAATTCATCCGAATCTACATCTACGTCTTCTTATGTCATGAACTTCTTATTTACCAGAGGGCTGGCGTGGCGCAGTCGGTAGCGCGACGGATTTGTAACCGGAGGGTTCAATCCTCCGTGGTGCCACTGAGTTCCGTCGGTGTGTTCTTGGGCAAGACACTTTCCCTTAGCCTCGTCCGTCGGATGGGGACGTAAACCGGGCGGTCCCGTGTATTGGTCTATCCTCCGAGCACGTTAAAGAACCATAGGAATCTATTCGATAATAAGAGTAGGGCAGGTTCCCGGATTCCTATGTATCCTTCCCCTCTCTCTGGGGCGGCTCTAAATAACATATACTGTGTTGATGAGCCGTTAAACAACATTCAATCTTATTTATCAACAACTCGTAAATTAAATAATCAACATTATACAAAGCAGCTTGTAATTTTTAGCTCTTCTGATCAGAGATCAGCAGAGCTTATGCCGTGGTGAGGCGTCCGTCGTCCGTCTGTCCGTAATTTTTTTTTTTGAAGCGACTACTCCTCTGAAACTACTGAATGGATTTTCATGAAACTTTACAGAAATGTTGCCCATGAAGTCTAGTTGATCCTAGCAAAAATTCATGTTGATGTGAAATCCAAGATGGCCACCAAATCTAAAAATAGATTTTTAAAAAACAAGTTTGTAGCGACTACTTCTTGAAAACTCTAAGTGATATTGATATGGGACTTTTTCTAAAATGATCAGCATGACATGATGTTGGTCCTTGTCGAAAATCGTTTTGATTCGACGTTAAACATGGCTGCCAGCGGCCATCTTTGTTTACATAGAGTTATATATTAAAAACTTGTAGCGACTACTCCTCTGAAACTACTTGACGGATGTTCATGAAACTTCACAGGAATGTTGCTCTTGATGTCTAGTTGATCCTAGAAAAATCTCAGGCTCGCCGGAAATTAAAAATGGCCACCACAGCTAAAAATAGATTTAAAATAAATAAGTTTGTAGCGACTACTTCTTGAAAACTGTAAGAGATATTGATATGGGACTTTTTCTAAAATGATCAGCATGACATGATGTTGGTCCTTGTCGAAAACCGTTTTGATTCTATGTTTAATATGGCTGTCAGCGGCCATCTTTGTTTACATAAGGTTATAATGAAAACTTGTAGCGACTACTCCTCTGAAACTACTCGACGTATTTTCATGAAACTTCACACGAATGTTGCTCTTGATGTCTAATTGATCCTAGCAAAATTTCAGGTTGGCCGGAAATTCAAGATGGCCGCCACAGCTAAAAATAGATTTATAAAAAATAAGTTTGTAGCGACTACTTCTTGAAAACTATAAGAGATATTGATATGGAACTTTTTCTAAAATTATCAGCATGACATGATGGTTATCCGAGTTGAACATTATTTTGATTCGACGTTAAACATGGCTGCCAGTGGCCATCTTTGTTTACATAGAGTTATATATTGATAACTTGTAGCGACTACTCCTCTGAAAATACTTGACGGATTTTCATGAAACTTCACACGAATGTTGCTCTTAATGTCTAATTGATCCTTGCAAAATTTCAGGTCGGCCGGAAATTCAAGATGGCCGCCATGGCTAAAAATAGATTTTCAAAATACAAGTTTGTAGCGACTACTTCTTGAAAACTATAAGTGATATTGATATGGGACTTTTTCTAAAATGATCAGCATGACATGATGGTTATTCAAGTCGAACATTATTTTGATTCGACGTTAAACATGGCTGCCAGTGGCCATGTATGTTTACATAAGAGTTATATAATGATAACTTGTAGCGACTACTCCTCTGAAACTACTTGACGGATTTTCATGAAACTTCACACGAATGTTGCTCTTGATGTCTAATTGATCTTAGCAAAATTTCAGGTCGGCCGGAAATTCAAGATGGCCGCCATGGCTAAAAATAGATTTTTAAAAAATAAGTTTGTAGCGACTACTTCTTGAAAACTATAAGAGATATTGATATGGGACTTTTTCTAAAATGATCAGCATGACATGATGGTTATCCGAGTCGAACATTATTTTGATTCAATGTTAAACATGGCTGTCAGTGGCCATCTTTGTTTACATAGAGTTATATAATGAAAACTTGTAGCGACTACTCCTCTGAAACTACTTGACGGATTTTCATGAAACTTCACAGGAATGTTGCTCTTGATGTCTAATTGATCCTAGCAAAATTTCAGGTCGGCCGGAAATTCAAGATGGCCACCACCACGGCTAAAAATAGATTTTCAAAAAACCAGTTTGTAGCGACTACTTCCTGAAATCAAAATCAATCAGTAGAGCTTCAAGGTCATTGACCTCTTGTATAATGAAAACTTGTAGCAACTACTGCTCTGAAACTACTTGACGGATTTTCATGAAACTTCACAGGAATGTTGCTCTTCATGTCTAATTGATCCTAGCAAAATTTCAGGTCGGCCGGAAATTCAAGACGGCCGCCACGGCTAAAAATAGATTTTCAAAATACAAGTTTGTAGCGACTACTACTTGAAAACTATAAGTGATATTGATATTGGACTTTTTGTAAAATGATCAGCATGACATGATGTTGGTCCCTGTCAAAAATTGTTTTGATTCAACGTTAAACATGGCTGCCAGCAGCCATCTTTGTTTACATAGAGTTATATAGTAAAAACTTGTAGCGACTAATCCTTTGAAACTACTTGGCAGATTTTCATGAAACTTTACAGGAATGTTGCTCTTAATGTTTAATTGATCCTAGCAAAATTTCAGATCGGCCAGAAATTCAAGATGGCCACCACAGCTAAAATTAGATTTTTTAAAAAAGAAGCTTGTAGCGACTACGTCTTGAAAACTATAAGTGATATTGATATTGGACTTTTTGTAAAATGATCAGCATGACATGATGTTGGTCCCTGTCAAAAATTGTTTTGATTCAATGTTAAACATGGCTGCTAGCAGCCATCTTTGTTTACAGAGTTATATAGTAAAAACTTGTAGCGACTAATCCTTTGAAACTACTTGGCAGATTTTCATGAAACTTTACAGGAATGTTGCTCTTAATGTTTAATTGATCCTAGCAAAATTTCAGATCGGCCAGAAATTCAAGATGGCCACCACAGCTAAAATTAGATTTTTTAAAAAAGAAGCTTGTAGCGACTACGTCTTGAAAACTATAAGTGATATTGATATGGGACTTTTTGTAAAATGATCAGCATGACATGATGGTTATCAGAGTCAAACATTATTTTGATTCGACATTAAACATGGCTGTCAGCGGCCATCTTTGTTTACATAGAGTTATATAATGAAAACTTGTAGCGACTATTCCTTTGAAACTACTTGACGGATTTTCATGAAACTTCACAGGAATGTTGCTCTTGATGTCTAATTGATCCTAGCAAAATTTCAGGTCGGCCGGAAATTCAAGATGGCCACCACGGCTAAAAACAATTTTTCAAAAAACAAGTCTGTAGCGACTACTTCCTGAAATCAAAATCAATCGGTAGAGCTTCAAGGTCATTGACCTCTTGTTTAAACATGTTAAAGAGATCAAACACAAACTGTTTGACGTATCGTTGTTTATGACATGCCATTATGACATCACACAGGGTTTTGGTGCTAAAAGACATGATTTTATGATGTTTTGTTTGTCGTCGTGATGGTTTTATGTCAACCTTAATTATTTTTTTTACGAATTTTTAATGTAAAAAGGATCTTAAACTCGTCCCCATTCCATATGAGGTTTATGAAACTTGTTATGAATTATTTTTAATTTTAACTCGCCCACAGGTTCCTTAAAATTAAAATCATTCATGTTTGTTTCATAAATCTTGTATGGAATGGGAACAAGTTTCAGATCCTATATATCTAAAACGAACAATCATTTCTTTCACTCTGATTTATTAAGATCAGCCAGCTGTATATCTTAGGGATTAGATCCATTTCCCTAATAACTCCGTGGACGGGATAGTAAGGACGCAGCATCTAAAACTTTCTCACCTCTCACAGCTATGGGTTGAAATCCCACTGGGAGCTTGACTTGTAAGTGAGAAAGTTTTGATTCTTACGGATGGCGAGAGGTAAACAGTACTGGTTCTACGCAGGAAAAATGGGGTGGTCTGCCTCTACCACAAAAAGTCAACCCTCATATATTTAACCGAACAATAATGTGCTAAAGATGACACTGAACACCATTCATAGAAACAAGCAAATCAGTTTCACTGTCCTATCCTTCTTAGGTTATCATTCTGATATAATCTCACATGCTCATTGTATCTTGTTTTTCATTCGGGAAAAAGGTGGAGGACCATAGAAATAGAGGATCTTACATTCGTGACTGTGTATTATTGATTTTAATAAATGAGTTGGATAAAGTGATAGGAGTATCCTATCTTTTTATCTAACGAGTTTATTAAAGTCAATAATACACAGTTATGAATGTAATGAATGAATGAATGGTGTTTTAAAGCACGTCGACACATAAATAGGTCATATTGTGCGCAAAAACTGATAAAAGATGAAGAAATGAAATAGTAATTAAAAATTAATGTAAATATATAAAGATAAAACTATTTAGAAATAAGGGATGATATGGTACAGGTAGTAATATAAACTATATATGTAAATCAACAAATGCCCGTCAGCGGGTATATAAACAAGTAAATATATATAAGAACACATTATAATGATTTATATAGTCCGATTTCTTTTAGGATATCTAAAACAAGACTAAAATCTATAGTATCAAATAACTCTTTCATAGTATTAACACTGTAGTCCATTTGACGCATAGGATCAAAGTCTACACATTCCAACAGGATGTGTTTGACGTACATTCTGGTTATTGCTCACCTTGTAATAATTATGAATGAGTATAACGTGTATGCCCTATCCTGCATCGGGCTATGACAACTTCTTCTCGATGAATGGGTCTACTCAGTCATGAATGTAAGATTCTATTTGTCACATAACACAGCTACGACGTGATAGTTTCACTTTAATGTTGTCAATTTACATTGCATACAGCGGCAATTTGTAAGAGAAATTATGATGTTGTTTTGTTCATTTCATGATGTCAGCTACATTACGCAGCTGTAACGCATTTGCCATACAAATAATACAACCTTTTTATAAAGTAAGTTTTGAAATAAGGATACATATTTAAGGTGCCTGACTGTATCGTATGATATACCATGCAAACAATTGGGATTAATTGGGATTACCGGTGTTCCAGATAAGCATTCAGCACAATGCGTGTTGTACACATGAACAAAAAACACATAACTTATTTACATTTAAAAAAATTGTATTTTCAAAAACAAGTTTTGGATAAAGCATTAATGTAAAATGTTTACTCTTGAGTTATTACCATAAACGTACTGCATATTTCCTCTTCGCCTTTCATATACATTCAACATTGCTTGTCTTTTTTAAATGGCATTAATTTGTATGAGCTGACAAAAAGGCCATTTATTACATTACTGAATGTGTACTTGGGAATTTGTTTGTAAGCATTAAATGTTTTCTATTTTTAATGCGTTTTTGCTGAAAAATATGCTTGATCAGTTGTTTCTCAATCTATAAAGTGCGGTCTAATAATCATGAACTTAACCATGCCTTTACAAGTGATTGTGATTAATAACTTTCAAAGTATTACATGTATTAGGTGTACAACATAGAGGATAATAAATGGGTATTTTCATATCACACTCTATATCAGGCCTGAAACGCCATATCTCTCGGGCTGATATGAGTCGAGGGCCTGATATAGGGTGTGATATGAAAACACACGTTTTGTTTTATTTATCATAAAGTTTTACTTCAGCTTTGTTGAACTGTCAACACTCACTAAGCTGCTTTCCAGGGAGAAAAACATAATGTTATTAATAGATCTAGTCCATTCTGATGTGTTCATGTCTGTCGCGTAAGTGGTAAAGACATAATGTTTTTCCAAAACTTGATTGAAAATGAATGCCATTGAATTTGAAAATTTTCTAATCAAGAAAATGAATGGTCACAAGTGGTAATTTCATCCACGGATAATATCGCCGCTGAGGCTTCAAGACTCGCTCACTACAACAAGCGATCAGCTATCACAAGTAGAGAGATTCAGACAGCTGATTCTATAGCCAATAATCTGGCACGAAAACAGGATATGGATATTGATATTGGACTTTTTGTAAAATGATCAGCATGACATGATGTTGGTCCCTGTCAAAAATTGTTTTGATTCAATGTTAAACATGGCTGCTAGCAGCCATCTTTGTTTACAGAGTTATATAGTAAAAACTTGTAGCGACTAATCCTTTGAAACTACTTGGCAGATTTTCATGAAACTTTACAGGAATGTTGCTCTTAATGTTTAATTGATCCTAGCAAAATTTCAGATCGGCCAGAAATTCAAGATGGCCACCACAGCTAAAATTAGATTTTTTAAAAAAGAAGCTTGTAGCGACTACGTCTTGAAAACTATAAGTGATATTGATATGGGACTTTTTGTAAAATGATCAGCATGACATGATGGTTATCAGAGTCAAACATTATTTTGATTCGACATTAAACATGGCTGTCAGCGGCCATCTTTGTTTACATAGAGTTATATAATGAAAACTTGTAGCGACTATTCCTTTGAAACTACTTGACGGATTTTCATGAAACTTCACAGGAATGTTGCTCTTGATGTCTAATTGATCCTAGCAAAATTTCAGGTCGGCCGGAAATTCAAGATGGCCACCACGGCTAAAAACAATTTTTCAAAAAACAAGTCTGTAGCGACTACTTCCTGAAATCAAAATCAATCGGTAGAGCTTCAAGGTCATTGACCTCTTGTTTAAACATGTTAAAGAGATCAAACACAAACTGTTTGACGTATCGTTGTTTATGACATGCCATTATGACATCACACAGGGTTTTGGTGCTAAAAGACATGATTTTATGATGTTTTGTTTGTCGTCGTGATGGTTTTATGTCAACCTTAATTATTTTTTTTACGAATTTTTAATGTAAAAAGGATCTTAAACTCGTCCCCATTCCATATGAGGTTTATGAAACTTGTTATGAATTATTTTTAATTTTAACTCGCCCACAGGTTCCTTAAAATTAAAATCATTCATGTTTGTTTCATAAATCTTGTATGGAATGGGAACAAGTTTCAGATCCTATATATCTAAAACGAACAATCATTTCTTTCACTCTGATTTATTAAGATCAGCCAGCTGTATATCTTAGGGATTAGATCCATTTCCCTAATAACTCCGTGGACGGGATAGTAAGGACGCAGCATCTAAAACTTTCTCACCTCTCACAGCTATGGGTTGAAATCCCACTGGGAGCTTGACTTGTAAGTGAGAAAGTTTTGATTCTTACGGATGGCGAGAGGTAAACAGTACTGGTTCTACGCAGGAAAAATGGGGTGGTCTGCCTCTACCACAAAAAGTCAACCCTCATATATTTAACCGAACAATAATGTGCTAAAGATGACACTGAACACCATTCATAGAAACAAGCAAATCAGTTTCACTGTCCTATCCTTCTTAGGTTATCATTCTGATATAATCTCACATGCTCATTGTATCTTGTTTTTCATTCGGGAAAAAGGTGGAGGACCATAGAAATAGAGGATCTTACATTCGTGACTGTGTATTATTGATTTTAATAAATGAGTTGGATAAAGTGATAGGAGTATCCTATCTTTTTATCTAACGAGTTTATTAAAGTCAATAATACACAGTTATGAATGTAATGAATGAATGAATGGTGTTTTAAAGCACGTCGACACATAAATAGGTCATATTGTGCGCAAAAACTGATAAAAGATGAAGAAATGAAATAGTAATTAAAAATTAATGTAAATATATAAAGATAAAACTATTTAGAAATAAGGGATGATATGGTACAGGTAGTAATATAAACTATATATGTAAATCAACAAATGCCCGTCAGCGGGTATATAAACAAGTAAATATATATAAGAACACATTATAATGATTTATATAGTCCGATTTCTTTTAGGATATCTAAAACAAGACTAAAATCTATAGTATCAAATAACTCTTTCATAGTATTAACACTGTAGTCCATTTGACGCATAGGATCAAAGTCTACACATTCCAACAGGATGTGTTTGACGTACATTCTGGTTATTGCTCACCTTGTAATAATTATGAATGAGTATAACGTGTATGCCCTATCCTGCATCGGGCTATGACAACTTCTTCTCGATGAATGGGTCTACTCAGTCATGAATGTAAGATTCTATTTGTCACATAACACAGCTACGACGTGATAGTTTCACTTTAATGTTGTCAATTTACATTGCATACAGCGGCAATTTGTAAGAGAAATTATGATGTTGTTTTGTTCATTTCATGATGTCAGCTACATTACGCAGCTGTAACGCATTTGCCATACAAATAATACAACCTTTTTATAAAGTAAGTTTTGAAATAAGGATACATATTTAAGGTGCCTGACTGTATCGTATGATATACCATGCAAACAATTGGGATTAATTGGGATTACCGGTGTTCCAGATAAGCATTCAGCACAATGCGTGTTGTACACATGAACAAAAAACACATAACTTATTTACATTTAAAAAAATTGTATTTTCAAAAACAAGTTTTGGATAAAGCATTAATGTAAAATGTTTACTCTTGAGTTATTACCATAAACGTACTGCATATTTCCTCTTCGCCTTTCATATACATTCAACATTGCTTGTCTTTTTTAAATGGCATTAATTTGTATGAGCTGACAAAAAGGCCATTTATTACATTACTGAATGTGTACTTGGGAATTTGTTTGTAAGCATTAAATGTTTTCTATTTTTAATGCGTTTTTGCTGAAAAATATGCTTGATCAGTTGTTTCTCAATCTATAAAGTGCGGTCTAATAATCATGAACTTAACCATGCCTTTACAAGTGATTGTGATTAATAACTTTCAAAGTATTACATGTATTAGGTGTACAACATAGAGGATAATAAATGGGTATTTTCATATCACACTCTATATCAGGCCTGAAACGCCATATCTCTCGGGCTGATATGAGTCGAGGGCCTGATATAGGGTGTGATATGAAAACACACGTTTTGTTTTATTTATCATAAAGTTTTACTTCAGCTTTGTTGAACTGTCAACACTCACTAAGCTGCTTTCCAGGGAGAAAAACATAATGTTATTAATAGATCTAGTCCATTCTGATGTGTTCATGTCTGTCGCGTAAGTGGTAAAGACATAATGTTTTTCCAAAACTTGATTGAAAATGAATGCCATTGAATTTGAAAATTTTCTAATCAAGAAAATGAATGGTCACAAGTGGTAATTTCATCCACGGATAATATCGCCGCTGAGGCTTCAAGACTCGCTCACTACAACAAGCGATCAGCTATCACAAGTAGAGAGATTCAGACAGCTGATTCTATAGCCAATAATCTGGCACGAAAACAGGATATGGAAGCAACAAAATTATTGAAACGCAGACGACAAACCATACACATGACAAATCGTATACAATCCTAACGAATCGGTAGTTTCCGCATCACTCGGGTAAAAGAATCGAGATGAACATTCAGTTATTTCCATGATATGATATTTTTTACCCTTTATTTCACCCTTGTGATAAAGCTTTATTGCCCGGCAACTAAAGCTGTATTTATTGGCAAGTATATGGTAAATGTTGATATCATTGAAAGCTCACAAAAATTTGAAATCCAGCCAGATCCAATTAGTAACATTAGAGTTATAGTTCTTGATTTATTGAAAAATGTTATATTTAGCTTCTAATCTCTAGCTACTATATTTTTTATCTGATCTGTATCAGACTTGGTCATATTTAATATATATCAATGAAAATTTGAACAAGTTCAATAACCAGCCATATTTCAGCATAAACAGCAGAGTTGTGGCCCTTGATTGAATGAAATTTGCTATATTTTGCTTTGTTAACACTGTGGGCCTTCATTTTACACCCGACCGTTACCGTACTTGTTTAGAATGTTAACATCAGTAAATGCTTGGACAAGTTTGAAAACCAGTCATACCTGACTTAGTCAACAACTGCAGAGTTATGGCCCTTGAATTAGAAAAAATAGTAGGGAAAAAAGAAGCTATATTTTACTTTGTCAACACTGTGTCTCTTTTATTTGTCCCGTCTGGTTACGGGGCAAAGAATAGGGCCACTGCAGATGCTGTTGGAGGGGAAGGCAGAGGGGTAGAGCCCCCCAAATTCATGTTCATTTTATCATTTTTTGTTCATGTTCATTAAAGGTCTTCATCATGACCCCTGCATTGTTTCAGGTGCCATCTCGCTCATATCACGAGCAGTGGCAGAATAACTATAACGTGGCTCCAGCGTAAATGGAGTGTCTACAATAGAATTTGCAGCAACTCTGCAGTTCAGGATGAGAAGGTTCTAGGCCTGTTCTCCATATTTTATCTCGATGTACATGGAGGATGAGCCTGGCATGTTCATTCCTGCAAGGAGTAAGTAAACAGGGAGGAGAAACGGGTTCATAAACGCTCTAGTTTATCGATTTATGTTGTCGCGCTAGAACGCCCCCATTTACTATTTTTTTGATAGAGGTAAATCGATCGTAAGCGCGTTAAATTTGAAAAGTTAAAATTTCAGCCAACATCTCAAATTAGGCAGTTTTTACAGCCTCTTTTTTACGGCTTTCTGTTATAATCAGCATCACGAAATTACCTTCTTGACAAAGATAAATATGTCTACTATTCACGTTTTGTTATTATTAATGCCTAATTTAACCCATACTTCGTATCTTGTTTGCAATAGCTCCACACCATTTTTAATTTGAAAATTTCAGCTGATATCTCAAAAGGCACATTTTTCATCACCTCTTTTTAGGCTTTGTCTTATAATCACCATGTAATTACCTTCTTGACAAAGATAAATATGTCTACTATTCACTTTTTGTTATTATTAATGCCTAAATAACCCATAGTCTCGTATCTCGTTTGCAATAGCTATACAGTGTCGCCATTTTTTATCTGGCGCAGAGTGGCGCCATTTTGGTTACACGGAACTGTCTGGTAAAATGTGCCTTTATACATGCAAACAAATACACGCTCTGTATCAGAGGACACAATGTGAATAAATAATACTTATGTTTACATTTCGCACCAATATTGAGTTTGTAAGTGTAATAATTTATAAGAATTTGCTGTTTTTTTCACGCTAGAAAACCGGGAGTGTCATTTTCACACAGTAGTGAAACACACGCGCGACAACATAAAACGATCCGTTTCTTTTCCCTGTATACTTACTCCCTGATTCCTGTTAGGCGCCATATAACCTTTTATATGTTGGTGCACCTTAAAACCCCAATTCAACTATTCAACTTTCATTGTAATCACATCTTTACCAAACTTTGTCATAATGTTTATATCATCATGGTCATTGAAAGCTTGAACAAATTCAATAATCAGTCAAAGAGCAGCAGAGTTATGGCCCTTGATTGAATGAAATATCTATAGTTTGCTTTACATGTTAGCAAGTAGAGCATACACAGGGCCTCTTGTTTTATATTACAGAAAAAATACAAAATTTACAATAAAATATGCAGTATAATATACCATATAGTACACCACACTACCAGGTAAACAAAAGTTCTAAAGAAAAATTAAATTTACAATTTATGTCTCTGCCAAATTGCAAAACCATAAGTTAAGCAAAGCCTCTGTTTCAAACATATGATCACACGCAAATTCTGGCAGCCGACTGACATTAAAAATTAATTAAACTGCTGGAATCGTTTATGGTCTGACATTAATTATTAATTAAACTGCTGGGATCATTTATGGTCTGACATTAATTATTAATTAAACGTCTGACATTAATTATTAATTAAACTGCTGGGATCATTTATGGTCTGACATTAATTATTAATTAAACTGCTGGGATCATTTATGGTCTGTCATTAATTATTAATTAAATTGCTGGGATCATTTATGGTTCTTTGGTTCCTGTAGTTCTTTTCACGAACAGGCAGATGCAAGTGAGTGCAAAAACAACTTGCACCTACCATCCTAATCTCATTAAAATCAGACCCTTTATCACGCTACGATACTCTACACTACTAAGGATCTGTCAACACTGCATTGGAGGTCATGTCAGATTGCCTTACGATTCGCCAATCAGATTTCAAAATCGGTCGGTATAGACTGCTTCACTGCGCATGTCGCGTTTCAGTAACACGCTATATGGCAGTCTACGCTCGGTATTGAAAGAGACAATGTCCGTAACTTTTACTTATAAAACACAAAATAATTGCATTGACGAACATAACACCAACCATTATTGAATATTTACTGGAAAAAAAAAAGATTGAAGGAATTTAATAGAGGTACAAAAAATATATGTACCAGTTCGTGGGGTTGAACCCACACTAAAATTACATGTGCTCGTGGGTAATAATAATAGAACGTCGCAATAGTTGACTTATCTATCAACTGTGCTAATTGGGTCAGACATACTAAGGTGTACTATTTAGAAAACCTAATGTCGCAATAATCTCAGTGGAATATATATTTTTCAGATACTGTTCCAAATGTTGATTTTCTTCGTATTATTGATGCAAAACATGCCATTTAGTGCATTTAATAAACTTTATCTTGCAATCCGCAATAACACACAAAGACTTTATATTTTTCGGATATAGATAGATGTGTTATTTTGTGGATTTTTATTTGTTCAGTTCACTCGAACATCATCTGAAGTGCATATGAAACACGAGATTTCATTGGTTGAATTTAGTTGATTTTTTCATGAATATTGATTAAATAAAAGGTCGATCTGACGTGACCTCCAAGGCAGTGTTGCCAGATCCTATAGCTGAGAGTATCAAAGAGTAAGTAGGGTATGATTTAATGAGATTGTTGCCATCCAGAATCCTTATGATCATACCCAGCCATTAAAGAATCTGTTTATTTTAACTTTAAATGTTCGTATCATTTTAACCAAAATATTTCCGTAAAAACACCATATTACTAAATGACACAGTTATTTTTGTGTTCAGAGTTAATAATTGATAATAAATGTTCTTTCACTGAGAAATCTCAATCAGTAACCGATAAAAGTGAAATAAATAATGGTTACATAATGATTACACAATCACACAAGATCATAGAGTTGCATGGTATTGCTGTCCATCTTCCTCTGAAGCAACAATCTGCCATCGTGGCATGCCAGCCCGCAGGGAGAGTTGAGACCATCCTTGCTGCAGAGGATTACGCCCAGGTCCCGCCCATCACCTGAGATCTGCCTGACACTATCTGTCTCGTAGTCCACAACATAGATGTTGTCCTTGTTGTCCGTGGCAATATTCCGTGGATCACGCAGTTCTCTCCTGTTTTTAAATACGAAGATAACCCCGCCATTCGTGTCAATGCAGCTCAGAGAACTCGCCTCGGCATCCGACACGACAATCTGCTGACCTCTTTTGATGGACGAAAGATACCAAGGGGCAGATAATTTGAGTTTACCCTGAAAACCGTCTGTTATATTTCTCTGGATATTCCCAAAATGATCCAGTAGCTTGATCCCGTATTTGCCGTCTGCTTTAACACTGACGGCCACTCCCCCTTTCCAGCTGGTGATTCCGTAACAGTCCCCACTCACTTTTATAGTCAGTATGTACTTAATCTCATTTCCAGCCCTAAAATGATGTATTCCTTTAACATGTGACTCAGTGACATAGAATTCTGAATTTGGATTGGACGATTCACACATATCCCAGGGTTCCCTCTTCATATTAAACACTGATAAGCAGTTAAAATGTTTGTTGTACAATTTCAAGTTTCTGTTGTTAGCGTCGGCCAAAACGACCTTGTTCTCGGGTAAAACAATGCACGCGCATATGAAACAATTCCGTGGATCTGTGGAAACCTTTATTCGCGGCTCCTTAATTATCTCAGCATCCTTGGCGACGCCTGCGCCCTCGGGTTTAACTGCTGAAGTTTCATCGGTGTAGTAAATATTCGCTTTATCGTTGGCGACCATATCCAGGAAATCGTTACTACTGCTTCGCAAATTGGTGTTTCTCGATACCCTGTCCTGAAACTTTTGGCTCTCACTTGTCTTCTTGCCTTTCCTCATAGCGTGTCTGTATCGTGAAAGCATCTCGCTCCCTGTGATCAAACCATGATACAGAGTCATTAGTGAGCTTTCATGTTTCTCTACACATTTTGCACATAAAAAGTCTTCGCACACCTTACAGAATCCATTCGCTTCTACAATAAGTCTATTTTTCGTGCATTTGGAGCAAAATAATTCTGCACTTGAATTCTTGAAATTCCCGTCCTGTAGCTCTTCATATGACCTTGACCCCGTTGAAAAGTGTCGTCTGGTGCCTTTAGACGGATATGCCACGGGTACTGAGAAAGCCATCTGTATAACACAAGTTTATCACACATTTATTTTAATATCCGCCGCCAGAATATCTCCTGTTGTACAGAAAAAGTAGTTCAACTTCATAAGAACTTGTTGATTTGTCTGTATTTGTAGTTCAAAACAAAAATCTTATTTCAAAAGTAGAGTTCTCATAAAATTATTCTAAATCTTATAATGTTTCTCTTTTAAATCTGTCACTGTCATTTTAAGAACTAGCCTTTTATAAAATATAGGGTGTAATTTAAAGTTTATTCATAGCGTAGATATTTTAAACATTATTATTATTTCAGTTTTTGTTTTGTTATTGTTTGCAATCATTGAAACTGTGCCAATGTCCCTACAACTCATGTGTGCTGAATAAATGCAAGGTTATCTATTGTTATGCTTATTAGAGTTTTGCAAATCAAAGCAGTGTTTCTATTTTTGATTTCTCTTGTTCTCTTTTCACCTTCACGCTTGTCATAATGAACATTTGGCAACTGTTTCATATCACATTTCAAAAATTTGACACATCATATCTTATTTATTGATTTAACTCAACTGTGAAGGACTCAAATTGGTTGTCTTAAAAAACTGTTATGAAAAGCACAACTAGAAATTAAATAATGAACAATAGACCTTTTGATTCTCATACTTAATAGTGTTGCCAAATTATATGTTTAACTAAATTATCTGTTGTAACCAACATTTATGTTGATTGTATGTTGTCACTATGTTGTTACTAAATTATATGATGTAATTAAAAATGTTGTTGATTGTAACTAATAAAAGTATGTTGTTACTAAGTGTATGTTGTTAATAAATTCTATGTTGTGATTAAAAAATTATGTTGTTACTGAAGTATGTTGTTACTAAATTCTATGTTGTGAATAAAAATGTTGTTGATTGTAACTAATAAATGTATGTTGTTACTAAATTCTATGTTGTAATTAAAAATGTTGTCGATTGTAACTAATAAAACTATGTTGTTACTAAATTGTATGTTAATACGAAAATGTATGTGAATTGTATGTTGTAACTAAATTGGTTGTTGTCACTGAATTGTATGTTGTTGCTATGTTGAATTGCATGTTGTCATTGAATTGTATGCTGTCACTGAATTGTATTGTGTCACTGAATTGTATGTTGTCACTGAATTGCATGTTGTCACTGAATTGTATGTTGTCACTGAATTGTATGTTGTTACTAAATTTCATATTGAATAGTTGAATAGTACGTTGTCACTAAATTGCATGTTGTCATTGAATTGTACGTTGTAACTGAATTGTATTGTGTCACTGAATTGTATGTTGTCATTGAATTACATATTGTTCCTGAATTGTATGGTGTCACTGAATTGCATAATGTCACTGAATTGTATGTTGTCACTAAATTGCATAATGTCACTGAATTGTATGTTGTAACTACATTGTATTGTGACACTGAACTGCATAATTTCACTGAAATTGTGTCACTGAATTGTATCTTGCCACTGACTTGCATGTTGTTACTGAATTGTATGGTGTCACTGAATTGCAAGTGTCACAAAATTGTATATTGTAACTAATTTGAATTGTGTCACTGAATTGTATGGTGTCACTGAATTGCATGTTGTCACTGAATTATATGTTGTTGCTAAATTCTTTGTTGAGTTGTATGTTGTCGCTGAATTGCATGTTGTTACTGTGCTATGAAAAATTGTGTGTTGTTACTAAATTATATGGTTACTACATTGTATGGTTACAACTTTTTATGTTGTTACTTAATTGTATGGTTACTAAATTGTATTTTGAAATGTATATTATATGTTAAATTGTATGTTATTACTAAATTGTATGTTGTTACTAAATTATATTTAAACCAATTATAACACAATTGTTATAGTAAAAAAAAAAATGTCAAATACTGATTGACTGTGTATATATAATTGACTCATTTTATTAAAATATTTAGAATGAAACATATTTGTTTATAAAATCCCATATGGACATTTGTTTGACATTTGATAACATTTGAAAACATTTGATAAACATTTCAGGCCAAGCTAGAAATGATGTTCGGAACCCATCACACGTAAGTTCCACCTTCGTTTAAAATGAGATGTGGGAACATTACTTCTTTTTTTGGATAATAGAAGTTAGCAGAACACACAGTTGTTGTTCCCTTATTTTCAGAACTAAAAAAAAGAAGATTGCTCCATATTTCGTCGGTGTGTTCTTGGGCAAGACACTTTCCATTAGCGTCGTCCGTCGGATAGGGACATAAACCGGGCGGTCCCGTGTATCGGTCTATCCTCCAAGCATGTTAAAGAACCATAGGAATCTATTCGATAATAAGAGTAGAGCACGGTTCCCGGATTCCTATGTATCCTTCCCGTCTCTCTGGGGCGGCTCTAAATAACCTGTACTGTGTTAATGAGCCGTTAAACAACATTCAATTCAATTCAATTCAATTGAAATACGAAATTTGGAGATTCTGGTTGTAATATGCTTGACAAGATTTCCAGTAAGTCAATTGTAAATTCATGAAGTATCTGTAGCCTTGAAATCTATATCATGTATATTGGAACTATTTTCTTTGCGAAGTAAGAAATGGTGAGTAGCATCTGTGAAAATACTTGTCATTGATTTTTTTTCTCTTTGAGATAAAAACAAATTAGATATAAATGAATATTATTATGACTAACCAACACATTTTCTTTTCATTATATGACAAACGGGGAAAATATCAATATTCGGTTTTATATTTCAATAACAATGTTATTTTGAATTTACGTCATGGGTTTAAGATCGCAGTCTATTAAAGCACAATGTTTGTTACAGGAAAATGATGTTCCTGTTGTACGACATGGGGTTGCGGGTTGTGATACACACATCAAACCTTATTGATAATGACTGGTACAAGAAAACACAGGGGTAAATATGGTGGTGATGTTAGTGATGGTGGTAGTGGTGGGGTGACGTTATTAATAGTAGTAGTTGGTATGATGATGGTGGTGATAGTGGCTGTGGTTTGGATGATGATGATGATTATAGTTGGGCTGATGATGATGTGATTGTGATGATGATGATGGTGATTGTTGTTGGGATGATGATAATGATGATGATTTGATGATGATGATGATGATGGTGGTGATTGTGGCTGGGATTATGATAATGATGATGATGTGATGATGATGGTTGTGGTTGGGATGACGATGATTGTGGTTGGAATGATGATGGTGGTGATGATGATGATGATGTTAATGGTGATGATGATTGTGGTTGAGATGGTGATGATGATGATGGTGATTGTGGTTGGAATGATGATGGTGGTGATGATGATGATGATGATTATTATGATGATGTTAATGGGGATGATGATTGTGGATGAGATGATGATGATGATTATGATGTGGGATGATGATAATGATTGATTGATGATGGTGATGATTATGATGATGGAGATATATTCATATTGAAGAGGAGGATGTTGATGTAAATAATTTAAAATATTGTCTGAAGTTTAAAAAAATAGGAATTTACAAACGGATGAAGGATAGTGACATTCTTGTTTAATTCAGCCCGTCTGTCAATGTCATAGATTTGAATTTTATCCTTTATAAATAGCTTGTTAAGGCATTTCTATCATATGAATTTATATTACAAACCTAAGCATCTCCGTGGCCGAATGGTTATCGATGTTGCGTTGTAAACCTTCGCCTCTCAACGCTGTGGGTTCGAATCCCACTGAGAGCTCAACTTTAAGTGAGGAAGTGTCGATTCTTACGGATGGCGGGAGGTGGTTCTATAAAAAAATCAACCGTCATATATAACTTTACATGTGTTGAAAATGACGTAAAACACCATACAATCAAACAAATATTACAAACCTTGTACCATAAACAACTATGTTCGGAGTATCTGTAAGTCAGTTGATTCTATTTCAGGATATGGATTAGCCAGGTGTTTCCACGGCTCCCAGCTGCAAGTATGGAGATAGGTGACAGCCCGACACATTTCAAGCGTGACCTGTACGAATATGTGGCCGCCTACAAGGCGTACCAGTTGAAGGATTGGTTGGAGCATATAGCTCAGCATGACATGTCCAGTGCCAGGTGAACTCTTTTTACTTTTGGAGATGTTCTCATGATATTTGGTCAGGAAATATTTGTTGTAGTTTCCTTATGCCCAGATTGCGAATATTTCCTTTATAACCTTTTTAAAGAAACTAACCCGCCAAATTAACGGCAAAATTTCACTTCAAAACCGCTTATCAAAACTATATCCATAACACACTCATTGACGGGGAAAATAAATGGGCTTACCATTATTGGTAGCTGAAAAAAAACAAAACAAAAAAAAAAAATATCCATGTATTCAGGTAATATTATAATGTATATGTGCCGATTAAAAGTATAGAACTTGTCACGGGTTCTTAAACTACACATGACTAAATATGCGTAAAATGAATTATGATTCAACGCTCCAGTTTTGGAGATTGGCCTGGCTGGTTAAAGAAATTTATATTGTGTCTATAGAGTTTGGATTCTCAAATTATGTAAGTTATATAATACCTCGAAGTCAGTAAGTTTAGAAACGGTGTAAAATGAGGCTGTTGTTTGCCAGATAGCTACTTTAAAAATGGGTGTTGTTTTTCTCTCCATGGAATAAAACTTTAAACGTAATACAGTGGGGTCTCCAAGATGCAGAAATTTTAAAGTAGGCGTCCCAAGCCAAAAATGCATGTTCGAGATGCTAAAAAAAATTTTGGTAACAAAATTCCTCACTGCATCATAATAACAAATGAAAGAAGCATATACCAACGAAACCTTTTTCCAAATGGAGACTTTTTTTCCCCCTTTAAGCCTTATGTTTCCAAGGGAGATAATAAACATATCTGGGAATATGTTTCAAGTTGTGTACATATAGATATATGTTCCAGTAACACAGTCTGAATGGTAGTGCTGCGCGATATTATCGGTGTATTGTGATACGGACCTCAAAATAGTACATACCGTGATATTTTTTAGCATACCAGTTCTTATCGGTTTTTCTACACATATTTTTTGATTATGAAAGTAAATCGTAATCTGCGACTATGATCTATTGTTTGTATGGTTCCCGTGTTTGTAATACAATCGTAAATACACACATTGGGAAGTGGGTATCATCATAGTTAAAAATAGATGCACTTCCAATAATATCTGGTGTTCGCTTATTGTAATGTGCATATATGTAGTTCCGGGTACCACGCACTCTGACGAGCATGGATGACTCAAGTGAGAAATGTTAAAAACAAAAGATTAAAGTCTGGTGTTTAGGATCACTTTGGGCTTAAAAAGTTTAGAAAGGGCGCTACAATAATAGGCAATGTTGCAGTTTGTAAAATATGCAATGTTACGGTCAAGTGCTCCTGCAGCACAACACATTTGGTAACTCAATTGCGAAGACATCACCTGGTGTTGAATACAAACCAATAACAGAAAGTAGACCCTGTCAACATCAGAACTGCTGGTGTGCGTAATGTTTCTCATTCACAAGCACAACCGACATTGCATCATGTTATGTCTTCTGCATCAAAGTACACCAGTAAAACGGCAAAGTCTATTGAAATGATCAATGCAGTTGCACAAGAAAATATGATACGTATCGTGATACAGTCTCTTGTATATGTCTCGCAATATGTCGCGATACATTTTTTGGATGCGATACCCAACACTACTGAATGGGATTATATAAATATCACATTCATGAGAGAGTGATAGTTAGAATGTTCACCCTGAGGATAGATTATCGCCTGTGAGTTAACTACAGCAATTTCATCATACTGTGCCGATGACATCACCGAAACAGCGCGCATCAAAGCTGCGCATGTGATAATTTGTTTACTCTCTAGTAAGAAAATACACATTCTGTTTATGGGGATGTAGCACGGGCGTTTTATATGAGGTATAATAATAATTATTAATATGCCAATCCAGGGTTGTCATTATTGGGTCGGTGCCAGGCCGCCATATTGGCGACAGGCAGATGTCCAGCTGGGGCCATATGAAACTGCGGAAGACATTAAAACAACATGGACCTGACCAGGCGACCGTGAAAACCTGGCCTGTCATTGGTCAGTTCTCCAGTATAGGGTCCATGGGGCCAAACAAAGAGAACTGGGTGTGTGGGGAGTGGCTACAGTCACTAGGGGCCACCAAGTCGGCTGCCAGTCTCCAAAGTAACACAAGGTTACAGCTGGTAAGATTTTTTAACTGCATTAATCATTGATCAGCGAATTTTATTACAGGCATGTCATCATCAGCATGATCAGTCTTGATCGGTCATGATCAAACGGTTTTCCAACTGATGGCTTTTTTGTCTGATCGCTACATGTACTTCTCTAAATCTGTCAGAAAAGATTTTAATGACATTTCTTACGATTTTTAGTTGTTTTCAAAGGAAATTCAACTTCCTGTAAAATCTTGTATGACCACAATGCATGGCTAAAAATAGAAATTTATGCCCCTGAAGGGAGACATATATTAATCGCACCGTCTGTTCATCCGCCCATTCATCCTTCAGTCCAATAAAATATGTCTCGGCCATAACTTAAAAAAAAACTGAAGGGATTTCAATGAAACCTCCAACAAATGTTAACCATAATGAGAAGGTCTGTTGTGTGCAAGAAACGCGTCTGTACTGCAAAGGTGAAGGACACACTTGGAGGTCAAGGGTCAAATGAGTAAATAATTTCGGGGACATATTCTTGTATGGTATTTTGTTATTGTTTTTTACCATGGTAACATATGCCACATATTTCTCAGATTCCTCATTATAGACATGATAGATGCAAAAGAACTAACAGTCACATAATTTGCATGCGTTCTAAATTCAAAATTAAATTAAAATTATTTCTTACACCACTGTAAATAAATGCATTAACTTTACAACGCAAGAACTTCCTTCGAAACTTGATGTGTAATGCTTCTTGTTTCACAAATGCATTGTCGGAGTTCAAGTTCTTGTAATCTAACATTTTAAACTAAAACACTCAATGTTGATTGGTTATTGGGGTGGTCTGAAAAAAGCTATATTAACCTCAGACGTCATGTACGTCTACAGTTAAGGCGTAATTTTAAACGCCAAAAAGCATGTTAACTGTTGAGGCATCATTTTGAACGTGAGATGCACAACAACAACGCAGTGAAATGCGGTATTTTAAGTGCGTGACACAACGTTTCAACAACACATTTAAATAGGATGAAGCTGTATATTCTTCTCGTTTGATGTTGAGAGATAGGCATAAAATGTAAGTTGTGAGATTTTTTTGTATTTTGTGCAATCTCCCGACAAAATGTGTTTCATGATACATAAAACTCCATGTTAGGTAAAAAATTAAATATTTCCAGCGGTTTTGTATTTGTACAGCTGTCGATAATGATGCTAAAATAATCATGGTAAAGTAAACGGTATTATTGCCATTGGTGTATTTCATTCTAAAATGACAACTTTCACAGGTATTTCCAAGTAAGGATAATGTGCGGCTCAGTTTGGAAGGGTTCCCTGCTGGAGGTAGTATACCATACACGGCAAAACAAGCCAAGAAGCAGGTGTGGCTGCACGACTTCTTCCAGTAAGTTTGTCTTTTTTGTATTAACATCAGACATGTCAGATGTCAGAATCTGTCTTGTTTTATTATGGATTTTGCTTAGATTTAAATTAGAGGATATATTATGATTTATATCTGTCTGACTATCAACCTTTCTTTTAAAGTTAGAATATGTTATTGTTATACCCCCCACAAACGAAGTTTGGTGGGGTATATAGGAGTGAGCTTGTCGGTCTGTCGGTCAGTCGGTCTGTTGGTTTCCGGACGATAACTCATGAAAGGGTTGATGGATTTAAATAATATTTGGTACACGGGTATAACACCATAAAATACAAGTCAAGTTCGATTTGGTTACAAACCAATAATTTTTGACGGAGTTATGGCCCCTTTTCAACTTAGAATTTGCCCAAAAAACGGTTTCCGGACGATAACTCATGAAAGGGTCCACGGATTTAAATAATTTTTGGTACACGGGTTTAAGACCATAAAATACAGGTCAAGTTCGACTTTGGTTACAAACTACCAATTTTTGACGGAGTTATGGCCCCTTTTCAACTTAGAATTTGCCCAAAAAACGGTTTCCGGACGATAACTCATGAAAGGGTCAACGGAATTAAATAATTTTTGGTATACAGGTTTAAGACCATAAAATACAGGTCAAGTTCGACTTTGGTTACAAACCACCAATTTTTGACGGAGTTATGGCCCCTTTTCAACTTAAAATTTGCCCAAAAAACGGTGTCCGGACGATAACTCATGAAAGAGTCGATGGATTTAAATAATATTATTTTGGTACACCGGTATACAGTTGATTTCGGTTATTTGCATAAACCATTTGTCAAGAAAATATATGCGATTAACCGGAGTATTCGAATAGCCAAAATTGAACATTTTGTACATGTAGCGGTGCACGTTTCTACTTTCGTTTTACTGTTCTGTTAATATTTACATAGAAACTCCATAAAAGCGAGTTGGAGTTTCTATCTAAGATGTTTGATAGGATTAATATTGTGCATATCCGTTTTGTATTAACTGTTATTTGATAGATTTTATGCAATATTTATCCGTATTTGTTTTCTTTCAACCTGCGTCGCTTTGCTATGGTTTGTCGTGTGAATTACACAGCCATGATAATAACACAAGAGCTTATTTTATTTTTCATTTATTAAGTGACCTCTATGAGCTACTCAATGTCATATGCATCTCTACCGACACTAGCAAACTGAGAGCAGTAAATAATTAACAACACATTGCTTTACATTGAGTACAAACTTATTATTAAATCGTGTATGCTAATTGGTGAGCGATCGTCATGGCGTGGAAGCTTTACGGAAGCCGCACAAAATGGCAAACTTTCTCTCGGCAAGTCAATTAGCACCTTTTGTCAATCAATTTGCCTCGGGCTTATTTATGTGACCGCGTCAATCAATTAACAGTTGAAAAATACAGGTAAATTTGACTTTCAGTATGCAATTAGCCAGATATGCGTTATGCAGTTATCCGGAATGTGACAAAAACCTATGCGATTATACGGGGTTTTTTTACATGCAAAAGAATACGAATGGTTTTGTGTTTCAAAACTTTATGCAAATAACCGAAATATGCAAATAACCGATATGCGATTAAACGGAATCGACTTTAACACCATAAAATACAAGTCAAGTTCGACTGGTTACAGACCACAAATTTTTGACGGAGTTATGGCCCCTTTTCAACTTACAATTTGCCCAAAAAACGGTGTCCAGACGATAACTCATGAAAGGGTCGACGGATTTAAATAATTTTTGGTACACGGGTTTAAGACCATAAAATACAGGTCAAGTTCGACTTTGGTTACAAACCACCAATTTTGATGGAGTTATGGCCCCTTTTCAACTTAGAATTTGCCAAAAAAATGCTACAGTCAACTCTGAGGAATCTGCTAATTTGAGTTTGTATTAAATTTAAACAATTTATAATGCATCCTCTTCATGACCATGTCTCTTTTTATTACACTTCTACATCTTTGACTTGAACGGTGTAACACGCAAAATTTTGTTAGTCTTCTTCCCTGATCACTAACAATATTGAAAACTCTCTCTCCTCTCCTCTTCTCTCCTCTCCTCTCCTCTCTCTCTCATTATTTTTTTTTCCTGTTTATTTCGTATTTTGTAGTTTAAATAATTTGTTTGCCATTGTCTAAATTGTATGAATATTTTGTAGCGGGAGGGCCGGATTTCTAATGTTGTAATAACCTGTGGCCCGACCCCATTTCCATGTACATTTATTGGAAATAAATATGTTTAAACTAGACCATTGTTTTCTTGTGGTTGCCATGTTTATGTGACAAGGCGGTATTGTGGGGGTATTAATCACTTTCAGTGATAACTCTAGTTAACCTTATCGGAAATGATATACAGTAGACTTTGTGTCAAGTATTAGTGTATAATATTACCATCAAATTTGCATTAATTCATGCAGCTATTAATAAAAACAAAATTAATGCTAACTTTTTAACTCTTGTGTTTACATACACATTACCTGTCTATAAATAAACCATTTGCATCTGCAGGCTGCCTGATGTATGGTTTGCGTATATGGGATACAGCTTAATTTAATTAGTACACTGATATTTATACATATTGTGTAAAGCACCGCACATAATGACGAATGCACCTCACAATGACGAGCACCGCAGCACCTCACATAAAGACGATCGCACTGCATATAAAGATGATAGCACCTCACATAAAGACGATCAAACTGCATATAAAAATGATAGCACCTCACATAAAGACGATCGTACTGCATATAAAAATGAAAGCACCTCACATAAAGACGATCACACTCCATATAAAGATGATAGCAACTCACATAAAGACGATCGCACTGCATAATTATAAAGATGAAAGCACCTCACATAAAGACGAAAGCACCTCACAATGACAAGAGCACCGCATATAAAGAGGAAAGCACCTCACAATGACAAGAGCACCGCATATAAAGATGAAAGCACCTCACAATGACAAGAGCACTGCATATAAAGATGAAAGCACCTCACATAAAGACAATCGCGCTGCATATAATGATAGCAACTCAGATAAAGACGATCGCACTGCATATGAAGATGAAAGCACCTCGCATAAAGACAATCGCACTGCATATAAAGATAAAAGCACCTCACATAAAGACGAAAGCACCTCACATTGACAAGAGCACCGCATATAAAGAGGAAAGCACCTCACAATGACAAGAGCACCGCATATAAAGATGAAAGCACCTCACAATGACAAGAGCACTGCATATAAAGATGAAAGCACCTCACATAAAGACAATCGCGCTGTATATAAAAATGAAAGCACCCCACATAAAGATGATCGAACTGCATATACAGATGAAAGCACCTCACATAAAGACGATCACACTGCATATAAAGATGAAAGCACCTTGCATAAAGACGATCGCGCTGCATATAAAGATGAAAGCACCTCACATAAAGACGATCGCACTGCATATAAAGATGAAAGCACCTCACATAAAGACTAAAGCACCTCACAATGACAAGAGCACCACATATAAAGAGGAAAGCACCTCACATAAAGACGATCGCACCGCATATAAAGCGGAAAGCACCTCACATTAAGAGGATCGCACTGCATATAAAGATGATAGCACCTCACATAAAGACGATCGCACTGCATATAAAGATGAAAGCACCTCACATAAAGATGAAAGCATCTCACAATGACTAGAGCACCGCAAATAAAGAGGAAAGCACCTCACAATGACAAGAGCACCGCATATAAAGATGAAAGCACCTCAGAATGACAAGAGCACTGCATATAAAGATGAAAGCACCTCACATAAAGACGATCGCGCTGCATATAAAAATGAAAGCACCCCACATAAAGATGATCGCACTGCATATAAAGATGAAAGCACCTCACATAAAGACAATCACACTGCATATAAAGATGAAAGCACCTCACATAAAGACGATCGCGCTGCATATAAAGATGAAAGCACCTCACATAAAGACGATCGCACTGCACATAAAGATGAAAATACCTCACATAAAGACGAAAGCACCTCACAATGACAAGAGCACCACATATAAAGAGGAAAGCACCTCACATAAAGACGATCGCAACACATATAAAGATGATAGCACCTCACGTAAAGACGATCGCACTGCATATAAAAATGAAAGCACCTCACATAAAGACGATCACACTGCATATAAAGATGATAGCACCTCACATAAAGACGATCGCACTGCATATAAAAATGAAAGCACCTCACATAAAGACGATCACACTGCATATAAAGATGAAAGCACCTTACATAAAGACGAAATCACCTCACAATGACAAGAGCACCGCATATAAAGAGGAAAGCACCTCACATAAAGACGATCGCATCGCATATAAAGAGGAAAGCACCTCACATAAAGACGATCGCACTGCATATAAAGATGATAGCACCTCACATAAAGACGATCGCACTGCATATAAAGATGAAAGCACCTCACATAAAGATGAAAGCACCTCACAATGACTAGAGCACCGCATATAAAAATGAAAGCACCTCACATAAAGACGATCGCGCTGCATATAAAAATGAAAGCACCTCACATAAAGACGATCGCGCTGCATATAAAGATGATAGCCCCTCACATAAAGACAATCGCACTGCATATAAAAATGAAAGCACTTCACATAAAGACAATCGCACTGCATATAAAGATGATAGCACCTCACATAAAGACGAAAGCACCTCACAATGACAAGAGCACCGCATATAAAGAGGAAAGCACCTCACAATGACAAGAGCACCGCATATAAAGATGAAAGCACCTCACAATGACAAGAGCACTGCATATAAAGATGAAAGCACCTCACATAAAGACAATCGCGCTGCATATAATGATAGCAACTCAGATAAAGACGATCGCACTGCATATGAAGATGAAAGCACCTCGCATAAAGACAATCGCACTGCATATAAAGATAAAAGCACCTCACATAAAGACGAAAGCACCTCACATTGACAAGAGCACCGCATATAAAGAGGAAAGCACCTCACAATGACAAGAGCACCGCATATAAAGATGAAAGCACCTCACAATGACAAGAGCACTGCATATAAAGATGAAAGCACCTCACATAAAGACAATCGCGCTGTATATAAAAATGAAAGCACCCCACATAAAGATGATCGAACTGCATATACAGATGAAAGCACCTCACATAAAGACGATCACACTGCATATAAAGATGAAAGCACCTTGCATAAAGACGATCGCGCTGCATATAAAGATGAAAGCACCTCACATAAAGACGATCGCACTGCATATAAAGATGAAAGCACCTCACATAAAGACTAAAGCACCTCACAATGACAAGAGCACCACATATAAAGAGGAAAGCACCTCACATAAAGACGATCGCACCGCATATAAAGCGGAAAGCACCTCACATTAAGAGGATCGCACTGCATATAAAGATGATAGCACCTCACATAAAGACGATCGCACTGCATATAAAGATGAAAGCACCTCACATAAAGATGAAAGCATCTCACAATGACTAGAGCACCGCAAATAAAGAGGAAAGCACCTCACAATGACAAGAGCACCGCATATAAAGATGAAAGCACCTCAGAATGACAAGAGCACTGCATATAAAGATGAAAGCACCTCACATAAAGACGATCGCGCTGCATATAAAAATGAAAGCACCCCACATAAAGATGATCGCACTGCATATAAAGATGAAAGCACCTCACATAAAGACGATCACACTGCATATAAAGATGAAAGCACCTCACATAAAGACGATCGCGCTGCATATAAAGATGAAAGCACCTCACATAAAGACGATCGCACTGCACATAAAGATGAAAATACCTCACATAAAGACGAAAGCACCTCACAATGACAAGAGCACCACATATAAAGAGGAAAGCACCTCACATAAAGACGATCGCAACACATATAAAGATGATAGCACCTCACGTAAAGACGATCGCACTGCATATAAAAATGAAAGCACCTCACATAAAGACGATCACACTGCATATAAAGATGATAGCACCTCACATAAAGACGATCGCACTGCATATAAAAATGAAAGCACCTCACATAAAGACGATCACACTGCATATAAAGATGAAAGCACCTTACATAAAGACGAAATCACCTCACAATGACAAGAGCACCGCATATAAAGAGGAAAGCACCTCACATAAAGACGATCGCATCGCATATAAAGAGGAAAGCACCTCACATAAAGACGATCGCACTGCATATAAAGATGATAGCACCTCACATAAAGACGATCGCACTGCATATAAAGATGAAAGCACCTCACATAAAGATGAAAGCACCTCACAATGACTAGAGCACCGCATATAAAAATGAAAGCACCTCACATAAAGACGATCGCGCTGCATATAAAAATGAAAGCACCTCACATAAAGACGATCGCGCTGCATATAAAGATGATAGCCCCTCACATAAAGACAATCGCACTGCATATAAAAATGAAAGCACTTCACATAAAGACAATCGCACTGCATATAAAGATGATAGCACCTCACATAAAGACGATCGCACTGCATATAAAAATGAAAGTACCTCACATAGAGACGATCACACTGCATATAAAGATGATAGCACCTCACATAAAGACGATCACACTGCATATAAAGATGATAGCACCTCACATAAAGACATTCACACTGCATATAAAGATGAAAGCACCTCACATAAAGACGAAAGCACCTCACAATGACAAGAGCACCGCATATGGAGAAGAAAGCACCTCACATAAAGACGATCGCACTGCATATAAGGATGATAGCACCTCACATAAAGACGATTGGCTGCATATAAAGATGAAAGCACCTCACATAAAGACGATCGCACTGCATTTAAACATGATAGCACCTCACATAAAGACGATCACGCTGCATATAAAGATGAAAGCACCTCACATAAAGACGATCACACTATATATAGAGATGATAGCACCTCACATAAAGACGATCGCGCTGCATATAAAGATGAAAGCACCTCACATAAAGACGATTGCGCTGCATATAAAAATGAAAGCACCTCACATAAAGACGATCGCGCTGCATATAAAGATGAAAGCACCTCACATAAAGACGATCACGCTGCATATAAAGATGAAAGCACCTCACATAAAGACGATCGCGCTGCATATAAAGATGATAGCACCTCACATAAAGACGATCGCGCTGCATATACAGATGAAAGCACCTCACATAAAGAAGATCGCGCTGCATATAAAGATGAAAGCACCTCACATAAAGACGATCGCGCTGCATATAAAGATGAAAGCACCTCACATAAAGACGATCGCGATGCATATAAAGATGATCGCGTTGCATATAAAGATGAAAGCGCCTCACAACGATCGCACTGCATATAAAGAGGAAAGCACCTCACAACGATCGCACTGCGTATAAAGATGAAAGCACCTCACTTAAAGACGATTGTGCTGCATATAAAGATGAAAGCACCTCACATAAAGACGATCACACTGCATATAAAGATGAAAGCACCTCACATAAAAATGATTGCACTGCATATAAAGATGATAGCACCTCACATAAAGAAGAAAGCACTGCACATAAAGACGAAAGCACCACTCATAAGGACCAAAGCACTGCACATAAAGACAAAAGCACTGCACATAAAGACAAAAGCACTGCACATAAGGACCAAAGCACTGCACACAAAGACGAAAGCACCACACATAACGTCGTTATATTTGGCGGATTTTTTCATAAAATAAACGTATTTTATCACTATGTTAATGTTTTATTATCTGTAAAAATATATATACTTACGATTATTTTAGACCTTTACACACAATGGAAAGCGCAGAAAAGCAATAGAAAGGAAACAATCGGTGGTTTTCAAAATGAATCGGCAACGTTATCGTCGCCATTTTGTTTTTGTGTATTGCAGGTATGGGGTACTAAGCAGAAATTGTCCTATGTTCACGACGCGAGACGTAGACATGGGCTCATGTGTACGGCCCATTGACCAATAAAATCCCGAGAATGTTCTTTGCAATATGACAATTTGTAATATGTAGGATTGTGCATGACAGTGATCATTTCCCAACTAGAACTATGTTGGGAAATGACATGAAGTTTAGATGTGTTGATCTGACTCCATTGAGTCCTGTACTATGCTACCTCAGTACCTGTGTTATTATTTTGCAGCATCTGGAAGTCGGACGGTACAGGCAGAAGTAGAGCTATGCCCCACATCAAGACATACATACGACCGACACAGGATGGCACCAAAGCTGCCTGGTTTGTGGTTACAAGGTAAAAAGGTATACTAAATAACTTTGTGTTGATTGAAAAACTATAATATTCATTACACTCCCACTTTCACAAATTGAAGTTAGGGCTATATAGGAATCAAGTTGTCCGTAACGTTGCGTCGCGTAAAATATTTTTGCCATGTCACGTCCCGTCGCACAACACATTTTTATTACTTGCATTCTTCAAACAATTTTGAATGGGTTGTTCCCAAACTTCATATACACATAACAACCGATGACCTTATGTCCCTCTATATCACCCATTGTTAATTGCCCAATTTGTTACAGAATTATGGCCCTTTGTTTGACTTAGAATTTAAGCGGGGTAATTGTCTGCTTCAGTGATAGTTCTAGTTGAGAAATGATCAATTTTGCTATATATATTTCTCTATACAGAATACTTTAATACTTCGCAAAATATATGGAATTCGCCTAGTTTTAGGGGACACATGGCAATCTGTGCCTCAGTTTATTAATCCAGTATCATTTTGACGCTAAACCTGCTTGCATATAATTAAAGTAGCTGTCCCGCCAACCACAGCCAAATATTACAGGTTAAGTACACCGTTTTTAAATTACTGACGACGAGATAATGTAATTATATAGCTTACATATTTTGAGAATAGAAGCTCTATAGACATTATATAAACAACCTTAACCAGGCAGGCACAATTAATTTTACGCATATTCAGTCAACGGGTATTTTAAGAACCCGCTAAAAAAACTATACTTTTAATCAGTACATATACAGTATTATTTGGCCTGAACACCTGAATAGAGTTTTGATAAAATGTTTTGTAGTATAATTTTGCTGTTATATGGTGGGTTAGTTCCTTTAAATAAAAGGTAATACAATTTGGAAGTTTTCAAGTTCTCTTCATTATGCTGCCATATGTTTAAATATATTAGTTGTACAGTAAGTGCTTAATCAACATATATAGTAATATGTAAAAACAATTTGCTTTCAACTATTCAAATTATTATAAATAATAATTGGCAAATATGCAAGTTATGTTGAAAAATAACAGGATGGCACGGAATGCAGTGAGTTTTGAAAAAATCAAGATTGCATTGTGTCCCTTTAATGTCTAAGCTATTTTTCATAGCTTCATAAAATTGAAAATATAAAACAACATTCCTTAAAGACACTAACCTGCCAAATAACGACAAAATTACTCTACAAAACCATTTGTTAAAACTCTATCCAGGTTTTCAGGTCATGTAATTATGTATATTTGCCGATTTAAAATATAGGTTTTGTTAACGGTGTTCTTAAAATCCCCTGACTGAATATGCGTAAAATGAAGTATGAGTTGGTAACTCCAGTTTTAGGGTTTGGCCTGGCTGGTTAAAGCCACTTTAATATGGTGTCTATAGATTTTGGATTCTCAAAATATATAAGATATATATACCTCGTCATCAGTAGGTTTAGAAATTGTTAAATTCAATACAATACATATGTTGTAAAATTTGGCTGTTGTTGGCAGGATAGCTACTTTTAAAAATAAATGCATATAGCCAATATCATTGGGGTATCATTTTAGTTAATTTACATGAATACGATATTAAGTAGTAAAACTCATCCCTCTGTTTTGTAGTGCTAACTTGTCAAAAGCCGCCTGGGGAGCGTTTGAGAAGAAAGGGGCACAACTCATGATTAGGTCATACGAGATTGGAGTCTTGTTCCTACCTAAGTTTTTTGTAAGTATTTATCAAAAATTACCGCATTATTGGGGAGAACCGCTTCAAATGTTTTTTAAAAGTGTTATTTGCAGGTGTTTTAAGTGTTGTTTGTATGTATCGTTTGCAGGTGTTTTAAGTGTTGTATGTTTGTGTCGTTTGCAGGTGTTTTAAGTGTTGTATGTATGTGTTATTTGCAGGTGTTTTAAGTGTTGTTTGTATGTATCGTTTGCAGGTGTTTTAAGTGTTGTATGTTTGTGTCGTTTGCAGGTGTTTTAAGTGTTGTATGTATGTGTCGTTTGCAGGTGTTTTAAGTGTTGTTTGTATGTGTCGTTTGCAGGTGTTTTAAGTGTTGTTTGTGTGTGTCATTTGCAGGTGTTTTAAGTGTTGTTTGTATTGTCGTTTGCAGGTGTTTAAGTGTTGTTTGTATGTGTCGTTTGCACGTGTTTTAAGTGGTGTTTGTATGTGTCATTTGCAGGTGTTTTAAGTGTTGTATGTTTGTGTCGTTTGCAGGTGTTTTAAGTGTTGTATGTATGTGTCATTTGCAGGTGTTTTAAGTGTTGTTTGTATGTGTCGTTTGCAGGTGTTTTAAGTGTTGTTTGTATGTATCGTTTGCAGGTGTTTTAAGTGTTGTTTGTATGTGTCGTTTGCAGGTGTTTTAAGTGTTGTTTGTATGTGTCGTTTGCAGGTGTTTTAAGTGTTGTTTGTATGTGTCGTTTGCAGGTGTTTTAAGTGTTGTTTGTATGTGTCGTTTGCAAGTGTTTTAAGTGTTGTTTGCAGGTGTTTTAAGTGTTGTTTGTATGTGTCTTTGCAGGTGTTTTAAGTGTTGTTTGTATGTGTCGTTTGCAGGTGTTTTAAGCATTGTTTGTATGTGTCATTTGCAGGTGTTTTAAGTGTTGTTTGTATGTGTCGTTTGCAAGTGTTTTAAGTGTTGTTTGTATGTGTTGTTTGCAGGTGTTTTAAGTGTTGTTTGTATGTGTCGTTTGCAGGTGATTTTATAGAGTGCCTCCGTGGTCAAGGGGTCTCTCATCGCTACGGGTTCGAATCCCACTGGGGCTCAACTTGTAGGTGAGAAAGTGTCTATTCTTATGAATGGCGGGAGTACTGGTTCTACCCAGGAAAATTGGGTGGTCTATTTCTACCACAAAAAAAATGACCATCATATATGGCCTAAAATGTGCAATAAATGATGTAAAACACCATTCAAAAGGTGATTATTGTTAGCCCATTCGTTAGAGGTTGAATGTTTTCATATGACAACAGAGAAAACCTTTCATACTTATTATTAAACACAAATCTGTCAATGAAGAGGAAAGAAATCTGGACTTGATCTAATTTCCCAATACCCTGTCATTGTTGCTGGTCAAATTCCCACCCACTGGATAAACCCCAAGGTATGCAAGTACATGCCACACCCCGCGCAGGGGTAAACTTTGATGGGTGGTACTGTTAATAGTGATTATATTTTGTACTGTATACAGATACGGAAGATGTGAGAAAATTCTAGTTCTCTAACTTTTCATGTTATCTCTAAGAAATTCATAATTTTGTGGTATCTCTGCAATGAAATTAATTGAAATTATAAGAATCCAGCCTGTGTGAATGTAAGAAAATGAGACATCAGTCTTCCAGCAATAAGTACTTGGACAGTTGCACGATGTCATTGTATAAATAAACATGCAAAACATTAGAAGTTGGCGTCGTCAACATGCAGAATGGAAACGATATGCAAGATAAAGAATCAATCATGGGCATCCGGTTCAGATAGGGAAATTCCAACCCTCGGCAGACTCTCGGTTCCTATAAAAAACAATTATACCTTGTGTTGGAATTCCCAATGTTCACCAGATACCCATGACAGATTCTTATATTGTGCATGGATAAACTCATAATCAATTGTTTTCTTGTTTTAGAATAGACCCTAAATACTAAGACAAGGGTCAGTCGTCAAAAAAACAATTTTATAATGACTGGATAATTATGTTGTGTTGCAGGATGGTGGGGAGACACTGGATGTGACAAATGACATAGAGGTGGCACGGTCCTCGAACAAATTTCTGGTGCCATTTGGGCTGCCTACTACATTGTATGAGAAAAAAGGTTTGCACATTCATAGGATGTTTTTTAAAAAAAGGATCTGCCAAGTTTTATAGAACTATTTAAATCATTGAGTATATTTGTTATACGCCCATAGGGTGTTATTATGTTGTGGCGTTATCCAACTGTCTGTCTGTCCATCTGTCCGTTAACTTTTACCTGACAACTGATTGTGGCTAATAATTTTCAAGTATAATGTATACAACAAGGAAACTTTTTAAATATCTTCAGCATGATCCAATGAATACATCTGATAGAAGGACCAATAACTCTCTGGTTCATATTTTTTTAATTATTCCCCTTTGAAAAAAGTTTAACCTGAAACTTAACATTACCTTTTACAAGTGATTGTGGCTATTAACAAGTGATTGTGGCTATTAACAAGTGATTGTGGCTATTAACTTTCAAAGTATCAGGTGTACAGCAACCTAATTTTGCATTTTTCTTCAACATGATCTAACAAATGTATCTTATAAAGGCTGATTCTGATTCATATTTTTTTGAATTATTTCCCTTTGAAAAAGGTTTAATCTGGAACTCAGCTGAACAGCGGGCGTATATGCCTCGCTAGGCGTTGTTTTGAATTTGTTCAGATCTGAAACCTACAGTAGTAAATGTTTCTCCTCATTTTATTCCCTGACATTTTATCATTGTTCAGCAGAGCTTATGCGATGGCGGTTTATCCAGCATTTGTTGTCTGTCAGGTCTTTTTTTGTTTTTTGAGATCGCAACTTCTTCAAAGCTTCTGAATGGGAATTTAACAGAAACAGGACCTAACACAAATCAAGTTTCTACAAAAATCTAAAATGGCAGCTACGGAAAAAACAAATTGTGATCGCTACTACTGTAGAAGCATCTTCAAAATAAACTGACCAATCAGTGACCAGCAATTTGACACACCTCTAAATTCTGGTAGTTTATCCTAGATGTACAACCAAGTTTACTGTTAAAGAAATTAACTCTCCAAATAACGGCAAAATTACACTAAAAAAACTTTTATCAATATGTTTATTTTCAACTTTAAAGAAACTAACACACCAAACAATGGCAAAATTAAACCACAAAACCGTTTATCAAAACTCTATCCAGGTGTTCAGGTCATATAATAATGTATAGGTAATGTTTCAACGTTTTTGGTTTTAAAATAAAGTTTATTTTGATATAAAGACTATTGATGGCAGCCAGAGGCCTGCTTTGTATACTTACTCAAATAAGAATATCTAAGCAATCATTTAGTCTACAGCTCCTTGACTTCATGAAATTTAGCTGGAACCTTGTAGGTGATTTCTTATTGGTACTTTTCCTGATTATCCAACCTGGTCGCCAATATACTGAATATAGTTCGACACAATTATGTTCAGGTCATATAATAATGTATATGTGCCGATTAAAAGTAAAGGTTTAAGCAATATGCTGAATATGGTTTAAAGAAACTAACTAACCCATCAAGTAACGACACAGTTATGTTCAGGTCATATAATAATGTATATGTACCGATTAAAAGTATAATTTTTTTAAGCAGGGGTTCTTAAAATACATATGATTGAATATAGTTACGTAACATAAGTTGAGTTGGTAACTCTTAATTCGACACTCCAATTTTGGGGTTTTGGCCTGGCTGGTTAAAGCTGTTGATATTGTGTCTGTAGAGTTTGGATTCTCAAAATATGCAAATATATACATATTTGTCCGTAGGTTTAGAAACGGTGTATATCTGTTGTAAAATTTGCCTGTCGCTGGTGTGATAGTGACTTTAAAACTCATTGACCTTTCTTTTGACCACTACTGAATATCTAGAAACGTATGGATTCTAAAGTGATTTCTATGACCTGTAACTTGTCCTTATAAAAGTTTATCTAAATTAAGCATCCAAGATAGCCACCAGTGGCAAAAATGGCCGTCTTTGTTTATGCAGATTTAAATTGCAGATTTAAATAGAAGAACAATTTTGTGATCATAGGCTGCTTGTCTTAAACATTAATAGAAGATCATCATAAAACTTAACAGAAACGAATTTTTAATTATAGGTTTGGTGTTCTTTTAAAGGAACTAACCTGCCAAATAACGACAAAATTACACTACACCACCGGTTATCGAAACTCTATCCAGGTGTTAAGGTTACATAATAATATATTTGTGCCAATTAAAAGTACAGGTTTATTCAAGGATTATTAAAATACCCATGATTGAAGATGCGTAAAAAATATTATGAGTAGGTAACTATTAATTTGATGCTGCATTCATGGGCTTTGGCCTGGCTGGTTATTAAAAGCCATTTATATTGATATTGTGTCCGTGGAGTTTGGATTCTCAAAACATGTAAGTTATATACATACCTCGTCATCAGAAGATTTAGTCTTGGTGAACATCTGTTGGTAAGCGTCTCCGTGGCAGAATGGTTAACGACATGCGTTGTAAACCTTCTCGCCTCTCAACGCTGCGGATTCGAATCCCACTGGGAGCTCAGATTGTAAGTAAGAAGCGGCAGAGGTGTAAAACATCATGCAAACAAACAAAACAAAACATCTGTTGTAAAATGTGCCTGATGGTGTCGGGATAGGGACTTCGACAATATAAAATACTGTTTGTCCACAATCAAAACATTGAATCAGAATGGTCCAGCCATCTTGTTACATTACCGTATTTCTTTTCCTGGAACTAGACATGTTTAGTCAGGTGCATATTCTTACAGTAGGGCACTTGCAGGTATTAAGTCAAAGGGTGTGTTTGATAGTGTGAAAATGCAATCATGAATATCATTTCAGTTTCTTTGCACACTGATTTCTCTAGTGAAAATGATATCTGTTATATTGTTAATTAAGCAGAATTCCCCGTTAGCGGAATTCTGGACTTAAGGTTATTGTAGAGAACTTTAATACATATTACAAACACGTGTTTGGATATATTGTCATGTTGTCGTAGATTTACATGTGCTTGAATCTGGTTTAACCTTTTATGTTTTCATCATCTTGTTTTGTGTTTCAGATCGCCCGTGGATGTGGGATATACCCTACATGGATTTACCAGACACTAATGGAAACATATGGTGTCCTTTCTCCAAGTGATTTGTGTCCACATTCTAGTGTTTCCTATAAAATGAGTGGACACCACATACTAGGACTACACATATGTGATTTGTCTGTATAATATTTCTGCCAGAGAAAAGGGTATTTTCTGGGTAGCTATGGTCTCTAATACAGGTCATCCATTCAAACTGATTCAACAGACCTGTCAACAATGAATTGTCCGAAAGAGTGAGATTTTGCAATGCAATGAAATTCGCGTGTTAAATTATTATTATTTAAATTATTTGATTTTGACAGGATTTTTTGTTTTGTTTTTGTTTTTGAGAAAAAAACACAGACTACGTTGGCTTGGATTTCTGTTATTACATTTTATAAGTTGCATTTTAGAATACATTAGAACATTAGACAAGTTTAAAAAGCAGCATTTTTTTTTTGAGTTTTCTCGTTCTCTTCTTATTTTACCAAAGGTTTAAATAATATTATGTTATTGGTGCAGTATAATCAACAGTTAAAGGGGTTGGTGCACTTTTTTCAAACAAGGTTTATTTTAAAGGGCTCTCAAAAACTTGAAAAAAACCTGAAAGAATTATCAAAATGATGTGAAAAATAAAGCAGATATAACCTATTGAAAACTTGCAAAAAAACAAATGGCGGCGAACATCTTGGAAGAATGACGTCATTGCGCCTTTTTACCATATATATGGCATATTGACAAAATGTCTTTTAAAGCATAGAAAGTCACTGCAAATGAAAACTAAGCATACCATTTATACATTTTACATCTGTATACTTAGTTTTAATCAATTTGTACTGAATTTTTTTGCTTTAAAATGTATTTTGTCAGTATGCCATATATGGTAAAAAAGCTTGATGACGTCATCGTTCAAAGATGGCCACCTCCATTTATGTTCTTTGCAAATTTTCAATAGGTCACATCTCCTTTAATGTTCATGACATTTTGAAAATTCTTTCAGCTTTTTTCAAGTTTTTCAGAGCCCTTTTAAGTAAATTCTGTTTGAAAATAGTGCATCAACCCTTTTAATAATTTTCAAAATCAATTAGCCTTATACATGTTATACTATTCTTATTTTAATATTAATGATTGAACAATGCATGTTATATAGAAAAACTAACATGAGGCAAGTTTTAATCAAATCAAGATAGCCATGTGTCCATTTAATATAGAGTTTCTATAATCCTAATTATAATAGGAACTTAAAGGCAGAATATGCTTACTAACGCATAAACTGAAACAGTTGATTTAGCACTCGGAAGCGTTACAACTTAGAGAATTACGCTAAAAAATAAACTGAATAAAATAAACTATACACACTATGCCGAGTAAGTGCTTGTGCTAATTACGCTGTATCCCCAACAAGCTGTACCTACGCTAAGCACAACACAGGAAGTGTGCAGATCCAAGTGGTTTATTTATAGCACAGGTATTGTTTATGTAAATCCAAGAGTTAAAAAAAACCAGTGTGCCTTTTTAATGAAGTGTATGTTTCTAATCAGTTGGTTTCTGTTAATGGCTGGGTACGTCGGGTGATTTAATGCAAATTTGACGGTATAAATATTATAAACAAATACTTGACACAAAGTCTCTATCTTCTCAGTTAAGGTTAACAATAAGCATATTCTGACTTTAAATAAATATTTGTGAGTTTAATTATATTGGGTAAAGTTTGCATATTAGAACATGTTGGACAAGTTTTAAAATCATGCAAAGCAATAATGAATTATATTAGTATAAAAATACTAACTTTCATTATTCATGTTAATTTTGCTGATATGTATTTGTTAACATTAGCGTGACATTCGGGTATAAATTGTGAGATTTTGATCACAGGTAGGTGGCGATTGAGGGTGATGTCATCAAATATAGTGTTCACCGCGATATTAAAGAACCCGCTGACGACAAGGTATATGTGTAATTTACCTATTTTGAGAATTCATACTCTATAGACACAATATAAACCGTAGGCAGAGGGGTAGAACCCGACAAATTCATGTTCATTTTATCATTTTTTGTTCATGCTCATTAAAGGTCTTCATCATGACCCCTGCATTGTTTCAGGTGCCATCTCGCTCATATCACTAGAGCAGTGGCAGATAAACTATAACGTGGCTCCAGCGTAAATGGAGTGTCTACAATAGAATTTGCAACAACTCTGCAGTTAGAAGGGCGAGAAGTTTCTAGGCCCGGCCCGTTCTCCATATTTTATCTCGATGTACATGGAGGATGAGCCTGGTCATGTTCATTACTGTTAGGTGCCATATAACCTTTCTTGTGTTGGTGCGTCTTAAAACCCCAATTTAATTCAATTTAATGAATTAGATTATTAGCCTGGATCAAATGGTACAGAATATATTTATTTAAGTTATTATCGGAAACCTTGCTAAATGTATAGATCAGTACGAGTGCATGTGGGTTATAGATTGTAGAATAAAGAAATTATTTTGCTGCAGCTGATTCTATTCTTCATTTTGTTATTTCAGTCAGAGTAATTGCTTCAGGGTGGCCACAGACTCTGGAAAACAGGGAAAACAGGGAAAAGGGTGGAAAAAAAATCCCTGCAGGGAAAAATCAGGGAATTTGAAAATTTGCTAAAAATCAGGGAATTATCAGGGAATTTTACAAAGATTGGAGAGAACAAATCTTGGCTACTGGTAGCTTCTCTTCCTGACTTTATTAAAAAGCTGTATTTCTTCAAACTGTTAGCAATATATTAATAAAGCAATTTAAAACCTGTAAAACTCCAAAGATATGAGTAAAGAATGTGTTTGGCTTAATGGTGGTGAAGGTATGGCTATAAGGGGAGGCTGGAGGCCATACGTATACAGCTGTATTTGAGCTATATACTCCGTAAAAAGATCAGGGAAAATCACCTTTCAGTCGGGGAAAAATCGGGGAATTATAGGGAATTTCATTTTTGGATTTCTGTGGCCACCCTGTTGCTTGCCCCCTATATGTTATGACATGCACCGTCAACACAATAACAGAATTATTTGCTCCTGGGTAAATCAGGTGGGAGAAAACAATGATTGTTGCTCGTTTGAAAATTGGAGCGTTAACAGCAGTATTTGAAGCAACTCTGCAGTTCTGCAAGTGAGAAGGTTGTAGGCCCATTCTTCATATTTTTATCTAGATGTAAATGGAGAGTGTGCCTAGACTGTTTATTCCTGTTGGCACCATATAACCTTTTTGTGCGTCGTAAAACCCCAATTCAACTTGACCGTTGATCATGTATGAGTTTTGGGAAGTGATGTGCAGCCCTTTTCATTGTTTTGGTAGGTATGACAATGAACTTTTTGGTAGTAATGACAATGACCTTTTGGGTAGCTATGACAATGACATTTTGACCTTTTGGGTAGCTATGACAATGACCTTTTGGGTAGTAATGACAATGACCTTTTGGGTAGTAATGACATTGACCTTTTGGGTAGCTATGACAATGACCTTTTGGGTAGTAATGACAATGACCTTTTGGGTAGCTATGAAAATGACCTTTTGGGTAGCAATGACAATGACCTTTTGGGTAGCTACGACAATGACCTTTCAGGTAGCTACGTCAATGATCTTTTGAGTAGCTATGACGATGACCTTTTGAACTCTTATAAGCATTCTCAGCTGAATCTCACTCCATTTACATCTAGATAACAATATGCAGAATGAACTTTCTCACCTGCAGAACTGCAAAGTTACTGCAAATTCTCGTATAAACACTCTATTTTTCGTAAAGCCACCCTCGGTGTTTTCTGCCACCTCTGAAGTAGCACTTGATACAGAGTTCACGACGAAGATCTTTAATGAACGTGAAAAAAAAAATTACAAAATGAACATGAATTCGAGGGTGGGGTGATTTTACTCCTCTGCTTGGATAAGCAATTGTCCTATTCTTGCCTGGGATCCTCATGTGGATGTCAACGGTCAATGTCATAATATAAAAGGTCATTGCCACTGTTAACATGCAATGCCTATTTCATGTTGAGCAGATGTGCATATTTCATGGACAGGTGCCCCGTGTGCTTCCGTGGGCCCGTTTGGTTACGAGGCAAATAATACGGCCACTGCAGATCCCGTTGGAGTGGGAGGCAGAGGGTTAGAACACCCCACCCCACAAATTCATGTTCATTTTATCATTTTTAGATCACCTGAGCCGAAGGCTCAAGGTGATCTATTGGGAACACTCGTCGTCCGTCCGTCGTCCGTCGTCCGTCCGTCGTCGTCGTCGTCGTCGTTAACTTTTCTTTAAACGACTTCTCCTCAGAAACCGCTTGGCTAATTTTGACCAAACTTCACATGGGTGATCCTTAGATGAATGCTTTTTAGATTTGTTAAAATAAATTCATCACGACATCAAAGATGGCCGCCATTACCATATATGGTCGAAACCTTAAAAAATCTTCTTCTCAAGAACCGCTGGACAGATTTCAACAGTTTTTCTTTTAAAATGATCGCCAACGCCCAGACTATCAAGTTTGTTCAAATAAAGTCCCCGGGGTCAAAAATGGCTGTGCCCGGGGGGTCCAAAGTTTGTATATTGAGAGTTTGCATGTTTTTCATATAGTCATATAGGAAAAAAATAAATCTTCTTCTCTGAAACCACAAGGCACAGAGCTCTCATGTATTACATGTAGCATCAGCTTATGGTCCTCTATTAAGTTTGTTCAAATGGTAACCCTGGGGTCAAATTTGTCCCCGCCCTGGGGGTCACAGTTTTACATAGACATATAGGATTTTTTAAAAATCTTCTTCTCGGAAACTGCAAGAGCCAGAGGATTGATATTTTGCATTTACTATAATTTATGGTCCTTTACCAAGTTTGTTCAAATGGTGACCCTCGGGTCACATTTGACCCCGCCCCAAGGGTCACATGTTTTACATAGACATGTATAGGGAAAAACTTTAAAAATCTTCTTCTCTGAAACTGCAAGAGCCAGAGGTTTAATAGTTTGCATTTACTATAAGCTTATGGTCCTCTACCAATTTTGTTCAAATGGTGACCATGGGGTCACATTTGGCCCCGCTCCGGGAGACACAGTTTTACATAGGCTTGTATAGGGAAAAACTGAAAAAAGTCTTCTTCTCTGGAACTGCAAGAGCCAGAGGTTTAATATTTTGCATTTGCTATAAGCTTATGGTCCTTTACCAAGTTTGTTCAAATGGTGACCCTGGTGTCAAATTTGGCCACGCCCCGGGGGTCACAGTTTTACATAGACATATATATAGGAAGAAAAAAAATCTCTGAAACTGCAAGAGCCAGAGGTTTGATATTTTGCATTTACTATAAGCTTATGGTCCTTTACCAAGTTTGTTCAAATGATGACCCTGGGGTCACATTTGGCCCTGCCCCAAGGGTCACATGTTTTACATAGACATGTATAGGGAAAAATTATTAAAATCATCTCTCATATGTTACATGTAGTTTTGTATTTGATCTTTACCAAACTTTGTCAGTGTCTTTATATTAATGTTGTTAAACAACAGAGGCCACATTTCTTGAACAATCTTAACCAAAACCTTTGCACAGATTGTATATGACCATAAGGTTTCGCAGAAGTTCGATAATGGGCCATTACTCAGGTGATCGATATAGGGCCATCTTGGCCCTCTTGTTGTTTATTTTCATTAAAGGTCTTCTTCATGATCCCTGCATTGTTTCAGGTGCCATCTCGCTCATATCACTAGAGCAATGGCAAAACAACTATAACGTGGCTCCAACGTAAATGGAGTGTCTACAATCGAATTTGCAGCAACTCTGCAGTTAAGGGTGAGAAGGTGTTCTCCATATTTTATCTCGATGTACATGGAGGATGAGCCTGGCATGTTCATTCCTGTTAGGCGCCATATAACCTTTCATGTGTTGGTGCGCCTTAACACCCCAATTCAGTTCACAGTGAAGCTGTCAATACCGAACAATTTTGTAGGCTAAAATCTGATTGGCTACTCGTAAGGTCAATCTGACGTGACCTGCAATGGAGCGTGGTCAGATCCTTTGTAGCCAAAAGTATGGTAGCGTTATAAAGGGTCTGATTTTAAGGTCTGAGATTGTACTGAATACAGATGGAACATGTTTGTAAGACTGTCAATGGATCATTGTCAGGGATGCTTATAAGGAAAATTACAAAAACAAAAAAGGAGTCTCTCATGGGCATGTATCGCTCTCTGGCTAAAGAGCCAACGACAGTATGAGCATCTTAAATGTTATATATAGATTCTATCACACAACACCAGGTTCCCAGTTTGAAATGAAAAGTATATCTCATTCCTTCCAAGTTGATAACAATATACAACGCTCGTGCAGAAGCATTAGTTGAGCGCGAAAAAAGTCAAATTGGCCCGACGGTTGTGCGGGGATGAATGATAGATGTTCGTCAGATATGGCTCTGGTTTAACATGGTGGAGTGGGGAGGGGTGAATGACATATAGCTCTGTTCTTCATTTATGCCTTTATTGAGCCCATGTATGGATCTTGACTTGGCGATCACAATGTCGACCAGGTTTATGTGTGTCAGTTCGTTAGTCCGTGCAACTTTCATGTAGTTATATATTCTTCATTACTTGCAAGATGTTCACCAAACTTCACCAGAATGTTCCTTATGTGCAAAACTTCGAGTCGCTGTGACCTTTGGGCACAATATACGTCACGTCTGGTCTCCGCCACGACACGCGTATCTTTACTTTTTTCTTGCAGAATTTTCACCGAACTTCACCAGAATGTTTTTATGCCCCCGAAGGTGTTTTTATGCCCCCGAAGGGCGGCATATAGTAGTCCCTCCGTCCGTTCTTTCACAGGCTTCATTGTGGGGTTGTTTTTTTAGGTAGATTGCTCATTGTGTGGGTGTTTTTGGAATTGTGTGGTTAACCCCTTTCTTATTGTTCAAAATGACACTATGAGGTGGTTCCAGGAATATCGAAATACTATTATTGTGTGGGGTTATGCGAATAAACCCACATCTGAACATACGTATAATAACCACATAAGTGCTGTCCATACCCATGAAGGACCAACCCCACAAGGTAAAATTGCACAAGGTCGCTCTCGTCTGAACGTCCGTCAGTCGGTCCGTCCGTACAATCGTGTCCGATCAATAACTCATTCCTGGTCGGATTTTCAAGTAACTTGGCACAAGTGCTCTCCAAAAGACGAAGTTTTGCGCGCAAAATCCATGTCCGTGGCTCCAAGGTCAAGGTCACACTTAGTGTTCAAAGGTCAAAAAGAAGTGATTTCGTGCCCGGTTAATAACTCTTGACATTTTGGACGGATTTTCAAATAACTTGGCTAAAGTTCTCACCACTACAAGACGACATGTCGCGCGCAAAATCCAGGTCTGTGGCTCCAAGGTCAATGTCACAGAGATCAAAGGTCAAAACCACTTCCGGGGCATTTTTTTATGCACGCCTCTAACATCGTGTGCAAACTTTCATGTCGCTGTGATCTACTTTCGTCGAAATATAGGTCATGTCCGGTCTCCGCTACGACATTCGTATCTTACATCTTGACAAGATAACATGTCGCGCGCAAAATCCAGGTCTGTGGCTCCAATGTCAATGTCACACTTAGAGATCAAAGGTCAAAACCACTTTGGGTGCATTTTTTTATGCATGCTTCTAACATATGCAAACTTTCATGTCGCTGTGATCTACTTTCGACGAAATATAGGTCATGTCCGGTCTCCGCTACGACATTCGTGTATTGCATCTTGCAGGATTTTCACCACACTCTAACATGTTCATTATATGCATATATGTCTACCATCATATGCAAAATTTCGTGTCGCCGTGACCTACTTTCGACGAAATATAGGTCGCGTCCGGTCTCCGCTACGACATGCGTATCGTGCTGCTATTTTGCAGCATTTTCACCATACTTCACCTAAATGTTCATTAAATGCATATAATGCATTCATCGTCTGTGTTCTCACTTAATAGAAAGAATATACCTCTACCTCTCGATATTCAGTCTTTTCAAAATATCTAAAAACACAAGGCAGTCTGGTGCAATGTCAGTGGGTTAGCCATGCTTCAGTAACAGACAATACATTAGACAGCACAACTTCCATAATTCATTTCTCATTTACTGAGATGAATATGCCTCCACCTCTTGATGGTCTGTCTTTTCAAAATATCTAAAACAACAAGGCTTTCAGTGTGTTAGCCAATATTTAGTAACAGCCACTACATTAGACTGGGGGCGTCCGTGGCCGAGTGGTTAACGTCTCTGACTTGAAATCACTTGCCCCTCACCGCTGTAGGTTCGATCCCTCAGGGGCCTAGGAATCTTTATGTGAGGAAGCTATCCAGCTGGCTTGCGGAACGTCGGTGGTTCTACCCAGGTGCCCGCCCGTGCACGAAAATTGCCCAGAGGGGCACCTGGGGTCTTCCTCCACCAATGGAAGCTGGAAAGTCGCCATATGACCTTAGCTGTTGGTGCGACTATAAAATCCAATTCAATTCAATACATTAGACTGCACAGCTTCCATAACTGACGATAATAAAACAGTCAACAGTTTATGTTTTAATCACTCAAATAACAACTCAAACTACGTAAATACCAGGACATTCATGGGTGTTTCAAACACAAGAAATTATTTTAAACCACTTTTTGTTCTTGCGGCAGAACTCCCTAAATGACGTCTCTTCTGTAGTTGTGCCCGTCACTCGCTTCATCTCCATGTACGCGATCATTGGGTCATGCATGGCTAGAGTCATGTCCTTGATGATGCACTGTAGTCCCAGCAATGCTCGGATCCCTGCCGTGATATCCTGCAGTGTAAAAGGATCTAAATAATAATTACAGCTAAGTCCCTTTAAAGAAACTAACCCGTCAAATAACGGCAAAATTATACTACAAAACCGTTTATGAAAATTCTATCCATGCGTTCAGGTCATATAATAATGTATATGTGCCTATTAAAAGTATAGGTTTATTCACTTAACATACCCGTGATTGAATATTCTTAAAATTAATTAACAGTATTGGGGTTTTGCTTGGTTGATTATTTAAAGCCGTTTATATTCTGTCTATAGAGTCAGGATGCTCAAAATATGTCAGTTATATATACACCTCCTCATCTGTTTGTTTTGGTATGAAATCACCAATTATTTCCCCTATTGACTGTCTCTTATTAAAGGGGGTACATCAGGATTTTTCTAGAAATATCTTAAATTATAAAAATGTTCCAATTCATGATAAAACACTTATATCCATCAAAATATAATGTTCGAACCATATTGCTAAGGTTTAAACTTTGAATACACCATATAGCTAGGACGGAATCGGGCATAAAATGCTGAAATTAACCCTGGTGCGTCACCTAGGATAGCACGTATTACTGTACAGAATTAATTTCCTTGTAACTAAGGGGTCATTTTTAGCATCATTCATTATGTTTAGGCGCTTTAAAATAGAAAATATATCATTATTTGTCAATTTTAAGTCGGACCCCTAGACCCCTTTGAAAAGCCTGATGTACCCCCTTTAATGATTTGCTGCAACTTCAACTCCGGTATGCATAATGCAGCTGTGTACTTTTCATATTGTCCACTTGAAAAGGTGGGGTCACAAGACATGTAAGAAGCACGTTTGTTTACCAAACAGGTCAAGGGTAGAGCTGTTTTGATAGTTCCTCACAAAGTGTATGCATAGATTCGAAATTTGGAAAATGTTCAGCAATGATGCAGTAAAACCTATCAATATGCTTCTTATACTGAAGTTGACTGAATAGAGGAATCGGCGTAAACATCGATTTGATGCTCGATTTGAAAGATTTCAAATTGTTTGTGCACATTTATAACTCTTGATACAATTGCACTAAAGATATATTTATAAAACCCAACATTTTATTTGATTAAATGCAAGCAGGTTTAAAGACAAAATACTGGATTTATAAATTGAGGTTCTAATATCAATGCTTCATAAAAAAAACATCATATTTCCGACACCTTTTAAAGTAGCTATCCCGCCATCCCACCATTTAAGAACACATGCACACCGTTTCTAAACCAAGTGACGACGAGGTATATACTTATGTAACTTACATATGTTTAAGAATCCAAATTAAGAATTAAATCGTATGCATACATATTTTACTTATTGTTCGGGGTGCTTGTTTCGGCCAAAGTTTTTTTGAACTTTTAAGACAAAATTCAACTAGGACCTAAATAAAATGCAGATCAGCGAAACGGACATTTTTAGTGGTAAATAAAAAATACCTTACTTTTCAAAATCGGTTGAGAAATAAATTTTTCACTTGCAAAAATTGTTGTTGATAGTGCATTTTCAATGCAAACTTCTGTTGTAACTATGAACAATTTGAAAAAAATATATTTTGTAGAATTTTTATTCAAAAATGTTCATTAAGGTAGCATTAAGGCTTGCCTAAGTTACCATCCACTATAAAGAAATCCCATCCCTACCACCATTAATAACCATATATCACCCTTATAAATAAATGCATCGTCCACTAAATTGGGTAAAACCAGTACTGCATTCCTCACGTATCCGTAAGAATCGACACTTTCCCAAGTACACGTCAAGCTCCCAGTGGGATTCAAACCCGAAGTGGCGAGAGATTAGAAGGTTTCAAACGCGTCTTTATCATCCCGGCAACGGATCTTAGTCTTTTAAAATTGTTTCACAAATGTTTAGCAATAGGTTGGTTACCTTTATGTGTTCAAAATCCGTAATTCCCATATTTGGCAACTGCGATGCGTCCACAGCAAGAAGATCTTTTCCCGCAATGAAATTTCTCTCAAAACATTCCTGCAATCATAATAATTGAATTGAATGTTGTTTAACGGCTTATCAACACAGTGTAGGTTATTTAGAGCCGCCCCAGAGAGAGGAGAAGGATACATAGGAATCCGGGAACCGTACCCTACTCTTTTTAACGAATAGATTTATAGGGTTCTTTAACGTGCCGATACACGGGACCGCCGGGTTTACGTCCTCGTCCGACGGACGAGGCTAAGGGGACGTGTCTTGCCAAGAACACACCGACGAAACTCGGTGTCACCACGGAGGATTGAACCCGCCGCGTTACCGACTGCGCCACGCCAGCCCTCGCAACCATAAGAAGCAGAAGCACATTTTAAATCGGGATCGAGAACAGGCTATTCGTTTTGCTTTAGAATCCTAATCTCCGTTATCCATATTTTGCTCATCACCATTTATCCCCGGCATTCCAGTCCGATTATGTATTCATTGGAATAAAATACAGAAAATGATTAAAAATGATGAAGCATAGAACACGGAATATTTGCATAATTTGGCTTACGTGATTACTATGGAGGTTCATTTCTGCCGTTCGTATTTTTGTTATTTCGTCACTAAAATATGACGGAAAGAAAAGATGAAATTCAGTGCGAAAAGACAAAGAATGGAAGAACGACACTTAAGAACAAACAGACAGCAATTCAAAGTAAACAATGCGAAATAACGCCACGCGAAATACCACAGAGGTGACACATCAACAGCGAAATAAAATTGTTGTTTTTTTTCGCTTCTAAAAGGTTGTCTTTCGTTCTGTCATTTTTTCGCGCTGCATTTTCATACTTTCACGGCGATATAACGAAAAGCTAAATGGCAGAAATCAGCCACAATAGATCAAGGACAAAACCCCTGTCAGTCTGTGTGCAATACTTCAAAATTAATATCATTTTTGAAATAGCAAAAAATATTTGACTTTGACCTCACTATAAAATTAACGTATCCATCAGTGGTGATTTTGTCTGTCAACGCTCTGTCGTCCTATATGACCACCGTTATAGTAAGGCGTGGTTTTGTCACCGCGCTGTCGCCCTATATGGCTGCCGTTAGTAAGAGTGGTTTTGTTACCGCGCTGTCGCCCTATATGTCTATCATTAGTATGAGATGCTGTTGTCACCGTGCTGTCGCCCTATATGTCTACCGTTAGTGAGGGATGGTTTTGTCACCGCGCTGTCGCCCTATATGGCTGCCGTTAGTAAGGGATGGTTTTGTCACCGCGGTGTCGCCTTATATGGCTGCCGTTTGTAAGAGATGGTTTTGTCATCGCGCTGTCGCCCTATATGTCTACCATTAGTATGGGGTGGTTTTGTCATTGCGCTTTCGCCCTATGTGGCTGCCGTTAGTAAGGGATGGTTTTGTCACCGCGGTGTCGCCCTATCACCATATATGGCTGCCGTTAGTAAGGGATGGTTTTGTCATCGAGCTGTCGCCCTATATGGTTGCCGTTAGTAAGGGATGGTTTTGTCACAGAGCTGTCGCCCTGTATGCTTACCATTAGTATAGGATGGTTTTGTCACCGCGCTGTCGCCCTATATGGCTACCATTAGTATGGCATGGTTGTCACCGCGCTGTCGCCCTATATGGCTGCCGTTACTAAGGGGTGGTTTTGTCACCGCGCTGTCGCACTATATGGCTGCCGTTAGTAAGGGATGGTTTTGTCACCGCGGTGTTGCCCTATATGGCTGCCGTTAGTAAGGGATGGTTTTGTCACCGCGCTGTCGCCCTATATGGCTGCCATTAGTAAGGGATGGTTTTGTCACCGCGCTGTCGCCCTGTATGCCTGCCATTAGTATGGGATGGTTTTGTCACCGCGCTGTCGCCCTGTATGGCTACCATTAGTATGGCATGGTTGTCACCGCGCTGTCGCCCTATATGGCTGCCGTTACTAAGGGGTGGTTTTGTCACCGCGCTGTCTCACTATATGGCTGCCGTTAGTAAGGGATGGTTTTGTCACCGCGGTGTTGCCCTATATGGCTGCCGTTAGTAAGGGATGGTTTTGTCACCGCGCTGTCGCCCTATATGGCTGCCGTTAGTAAGGGATGGTTTTGTCACCGGTCTGTCGCCCTACATGATCACCGTTAGTAAGGTGTGGCGTTGTCACCGCGCTATCGCCCTATATGGCTACCGTTTGTAAGCGGTGGTTTGGACATCGCGCTATCGCCCTATATGGCTACCGTTTGTAAGCGGTGGTTTGGTCATCGCGTCGCCCGATATGGCTACATCGATAATAAACTGGGGTCACATTTAACCATGATGTTTCTGTCAGCGGTAGAAAAAGAAAACAAATGAAACGATAAGACAGAGAGAAGCATAGATCGAGTGAAGGCGAAAGAAATCCAAACTACTTTCGCCACCTTTAATCTGAACCACTCCGGCTACCGTAGCGGCGAAGGGTAAGAAACCCCACCGGCACAGCACCAGACTATCACGAGGCTCTTAGTTACAGTTTGGTTCCTAACCAACTTAAAATTTAAGAGAAACTCCCGCTTCAAGGATACGAAGTCGGGAGCCTCAGCCACTATGACTGGCAAAGAGTTCCATACGGGGATGGTACGTAGGAATAAGCTGAACATGAAGGTGTCTGTAGAAGACGAATACTGGCTTAGCTTCTTCGAGTGAGTGGATCTGGTTCGTGTTGATGCAGAGGTGAATTAATCTTGACTTCGTATACCCATCAAGTCGTTGATGACCTTGAAGAGCACGGTAAGTTGTATCTTTGCTCGCCTGGATTCAAATGTTTCCCAGTGTGGGTCCTCATGCCACTTTGTGACGCTGCTGGTATTCCGGTACCTGTTGGTTGTGTACCTAGCCGTGCTCCTCAAGACCGTTTCCAGCTAGTTCTTCGATTTGTCGGTGTGAGGGTTCCACATTGATGCACAGTACTCCAGGTTGGGCCTCTGTGGTATGCTAAAGCCTTGGTTTCACTGTTATATACGCGAAGGTTCCTTCGTAAGAATCCCAGCATACTGTTGCCCTTCTTCACGGCCCTGTCTATGTGACTTTTCAAGTAGAGGTTGGAGGATATGTCCACTCCAAGGTACTTTGACTGGCTTTCAGCTTCAAGTTGATAGCTTTTAAGGGTATAGCCGAAGATGACTGGTGTTCGTGCCCTCGTAACACGTAGTACGGTGTACTTGTCGGGGGTAGAAGGATATACGCACAGTTTCTTCCCATCTATTCACTGTGCCAGCTTGGTCAGATCTTCTTGCAAAGTTTAAACAGTCCTGGATTGTGTTAATTGTCCTGTAAAGGATATAATCATCGGCGAATAGTCGTGTTTTTGCCACTACACAGTCTGGCAGTTTTAAATTATAGAACATATAGTAATATTGATGGACATCAGGAAGAGCAAGGGTCCCAATACAGTCTATAGGACTACCTTTAGTATGGGGTGGTTATGTCACCGTGCTGTCGCCCCTAAATGACCAACATTAGTAAGCGGAGGTTTTGTCACCGGCTGTCGCTCTATATGTCCACCGTCAGTAGAAAACAAGAACAGCTTAATAAACGCTTTCCAAACCATTTAGTGGTGGTTGGTGTGTATTCGAAGAGGTGGTACAAACGTTACTTAAACAAATCATTGATGCGAAGGTGGCATGTGTTCAACATGTTATAACAGTGAACTCTATAATAATGTTACTTTCGTTTCAATCATATTTACTTTGTATCAAAAACAACGTTGAAAAACATATGTTTAAACCAACAAACAGTATTATTACCTAATCTCCTATATAAATGATATATCGTCATTTCTTGCTAATTCACTAAGGAAAAGACTGTTCCCGGTGAAAACGAACTGTTACCGGGCTTTAGTTTCGACTGTTTCCCTCACTTGCTGGAATGTCCCCGATTACTATTTATAGAAGGAACCTCAAAAACTCGGCATTTTCCGCTGCACTTCGTGACGGGCGGAAAATGCCGAATTTTCCCACACATTGAACATTTCCGAACCGTCACAGATTGTGTAAAATATTCTTCCAATCACTTACTTTTTTCACCATAGGTTCCCATTATAAAACAAATTTTCATTTTCACTGTTTCGTACAGTAACATTAATCGGGTAATAAAACAGTTATCACATGTGTGTTTGGGGAACAGTCAAAACTGTTTTCCCTTGGTGTCGGGGGATGTCAGTGTGAACTGTTTCCCTCGGGAAACAGTTCACACTGCCATCCCCTCCACCTCGGGAAAACAGTTTTGACTGTTCCACAAACACACATGTGATAACTGTATACTGTTTTCAAATGAGTGTGCCATATATATTACCAACCCTGTATTGTGGATAACCAAATTCGACAATCCAGTCTGCTACTTTGTTGGCTTCCCAGTAAATGCACATTGGCACACCATGTTTTTCATCGTCCCTCATCACGCGTTTTAAACCTATGTTCGATGCCATTTCTCCTGTCGGTAATATATAATATTATTTTATTCAATTAGCTCATTGGGGTTTCTTGCATGAACTTGCCCTTTGAGAAGTGTGGCGCTGATGATATTAAGAAAAAAGCTAAAACGTTATGTTTTAGCCGTCAGAGAGACTATCTTCCGATGTGCTTTGCGTAAAGACAGGAGGAAACCGTTGACGTCTTTTATTGGAGAGGTTGTCTTCAGTTGCTGATGACGTCGTACATGCCATTGGTTACGACGCAGATTAACGTCAGCGACGTTGAAAATACCTTGTCTTATCTAGCCTCGGTCAGGCGGCCTGCTTCTGATTTCTTCGCTACGATATCTGCAAGTAAGACACATGATGCGATCTTGGCAGGCCGAGACTTCTTGTCGTCTTAACCTTGGAAGGCATCTGGGTTGTTGATTGTTTCTTGATTGCAATTATGAACATTAATGTGTATCAAACATCTACACTCAAGTGATATGAAAACGCAACACGGGAATTTCCGCTATATATTGTATGTACAAGATGCTGCTTTTAATCGAATGGTACATGGCTACGTAAGACCTTTCCTTTTGGAAAAAATACTAAAACAACAAATAATACAGCAAATAGTATTCCTGCAATGTTGCATTATTCACAGAGTACGCGTTTGGCTCAATCATGTGAGCAAACTTAGGATGCAAAATTTTGCTAACTATTTACGTTAAATACAGTATTGAACTAGCTCAATTTTTCGAAGAGCAACTTCAACATTGATGAAGTTCTTGTTACAAAGTGTAGTGTGATTAAAACGTCTACAACATCACAGTTGTGTCCTTTCTCTAGTTAACTGCAACTTTTTTTAAAAAAACATCTTGGGATTTCTTTGGAATATTATGTGCAATTAAGTGTGCAGTATATACAATATATAGCTGAAATTCCCGTGTTGCGTTTTCATATCACTTGAGTGTAGTTTAATAATATTTTATTGCAGATATGTTACAATACATCAATTCAACATCACCATATGCAAATGGATTGAACTACAAGTTATTACAACATTAGTTACAGTTCTCTCCATTATCATATATCCATATTATTATATATTCATATCTGACATCTCATTTCGTCTCGCTGTGGCCTTACTCGTGCATCTGCCGAGAGCAGAACGTTTACCACCAATGAATGATAAATGTTAATAATCCTATTGACAGACTGACATTTATTGTCTAATTAGAAAGAGCAAAAGTATGTTATTTCACAGATAAACTTCAGCAACGTCGATGGAGTCTCCCATCGCAAGTATCCACACGTCGCTGTCATTTACAAATCCTCGACAACCACTGTGTCATATGAATGCACTCCCTCAACTGGCATAGAATGGGCTCTTTCTATGAGGAATAATAAGATTGCAAAGAACTTTCATTGCAAATATTGAAAACTGTGAATGTAATTTTCATTTGTTGAATTTGACTATTCGGCCTTGACCTCTGGCCATGCACAGGGTCAGCCCCTGGGTCCAAAAACCTTCTTTTTCACTTACACAACTATGAACACCGTGAATGGGTATAGGACGATTTCAGGATATGAGCAGAAACCTACGGCCGGACTGACGGACCAGCCACAATATAGACCTACTTAACTCTTCGAAAAGTGCTAATATTCTAAAATCAGTATTTACTGACATCTTAAGGCTGTGTACGATTCAGATCGACGAGATCGACGGAAAGGAACTCCGCACTTCTATAAATTCTTGTAACATTTTTGTCTCTTAGTCCACACTAACGGAAAACAATCTATATTCAGCAACAATTTTCTTTTGTCTTAAACAGTTTTCAATTCATTCTCAACTTCCATGTCGACAATCAATAAAAAGCAGGTTCATACACCAAGGAAATCCATTTATCTTCGACGATGCACATCGCTGTTTGCCGCAAATAGCAAAAGCCATTTCCAGTTCCACATCATTACCAATTACTTCTAAAATGTCGTTTAATTACGCCATGCAAAATATAAATTACGCGATATTGAAAATGATGTCTAAAATGCATGTTTTAAGGCCAGTGCGCCCCCATTATGTTGTAGAAGACTTAGCATCCGTGTAACCAGTGAATTATAGAATTTTATATTGAGTATATATCTACAGCTCTGGCAAAACCACTCTCGAAGCACAGTGATCGATAAAAGACTCATTTTGTATGCGGAACTTCGTGTTCCCAGAAAGCCCCGCTATGTAGTCGCCCGCTGTAGAACTGTATACCACGTTTTAAATTGTAGAACATATAGTAATATATTAGAATCTGAATTTATCTGTTTGTTGTCGTACATACGGACACTTTTTTTATATGTGGTGGGACGGTATCGTCTTTTTTTAAAACAATTATCGAAGCAGACGGTTTGTGTTTTTGATTATTCAGGCAAGTTAGACACGGAATAGACCACACAGACTGGAATCTCTCTATACCGTGTTTCAAGATGGCGATTAACGAATGCAGGTCCTGCACCGACGGTTGTCGGTGTCGGCATTAAAGATGATGACAAGGTAGGTGCCGACGGTTTATTTTTTGTCATTCTAGTTATTGTTTGATATCTGTTCGTACTGATACATGTTCGTACTTGCATTGGACAAGAATCAATTGCCTTTGGCGAGGTATAGTACGCGGAAATACTTTTATTTATAAGGTGTATTTTTTTATACATCCAGTTTCAGGACTTTTTAAGTACGAATTGATTAATGCTGATATTGAAAATTGGAAAGCTAACATATGTTTTTATAATGTTATTTACTGCTATTCCGTGGCCCAAATTATAGCGGTATCATTTTCAGTTAACAGATTTAAAAGTTTTTTTAAATTGAAAAAAACAACACAACAACAGCTGATGCTATATATTTTTTTTATTTTACGAAGTCAGTTTGGATAGCCTAATGGATCGTTTAAATGTCGATATTTATGCGGTAGAGTAGGTACGAGGTGACCACGAATGGTAGTAGACGCTCCATTCATGACTTGTATTTGGTGATCGACACATCGTTGATTATACCACCGTTTTTTGAAAAACCAAGGTATATTAAAATCGCCTCCGTTTGTCCGTCTGTCCGTCCGTTCGTTACCGCATCTTCTACTAAACCGCTGAGCGGAATTCAACCAAACTTAGGGTATGACTTCACCATATGATGACGGCGTGCAAGAACAACATTATTTTTTGTCTCCGAGCCCAGGGGCCCTCAAGGTGTGTGTGGGCTGGAATGGGGTGGGGGTGGGGGGTTCAAAAGGTCAAATACACAGGGGGCCCCAGGGTGGATGGGGCAGGCGGAGGTATTTTGATTGTTAATTATGCCTCAAATGAAACATTATGATGATGGCTCCCCACCCAGGGGCCCTCAAGGGGGTCAAAAGGTCAAATACACTAAAAATTCAATTACGCTGTCATTTTTCAATATTTTTTCACATAACTTGGTGTAATTTGCCTATAAACATGATGAAAGATTAAACACCATATCAAACAATGTTATTATTTCGAACTCGAACGTCTGCCTTGGGGGCCAGGGTGGGTTGGGCGGGCGTGGTGTGTGTGTGTGTGTGTGTGTGTGTGTGTGTGTGTGTGTGTGTGTGTGTGTTGGGTGGGGTGGGGGTGGGGGATTTGGGGCATTTTATACAACATATCAGACGATTTTATTATTTCGAACTCGGACGTCTGCTTTTTTTTAAATTATTTCTCAAATGAAACATGATGATGATGATGGTAGTGGGGGAAGTGTAACAGGTGTCAGTTATTTTTATAGCCACGGTTTTGCGTCTGTCCATCCGTTACCGTATCTCCTCCTAAACCGCTAAAGGTAATTAAACCAAACTTAGGGTATGACCTCAGCATATGATGACGTCGTAGCAACATTATTTTTTGGCTCCGCACCCAGGGTCCAGGGTCCCTGCGAGAGATGGGCAGGGTGTGGGGAGGGGTGAAAATGTCAATTACACTAAGAATTCAATTAAACTGTAATTTTTCCATATTTTTGCACATAACTTGATGTATGTTATCGTCTATGAAAGATAAACAACATATGAAACGATTTTATTATTTAGAACTCGGATGTCTGCCCAGTGGCCAAGGGCGGGTAGGGTGGGGTGGTCGGGGGGATCTGGGGGATTTTATTTTGTTTTGTAATTATATCTCAAATAAAACAGTATGATGATGGCTCCGCACCCAGGATCCCTCAGGGGGTCAAAAGTTCAATTACACAAACAATTCAATTACACTGTATTTTCAATATTTTTGCACATAACTTGGTGGTGTATAGAATAGTCTATGAAAGATAAACAACATATCAAACGATTTTATTATTTCGAACTCGGACGTCTGCTTTTTTTTAAAATTATGTCTCAAATGAAACATTATGACGATGGGATTACACAGTATACCTTTGTTTCCTCCTACTTCATCGGTGGGTGCCTTGGGAAAGGGGCATCAAATACACAAATAATTCAATCACTGTGTTATTAGTTGGTATAATAGTCATACACAGCATGTCAAATGATTTATTATTTAAAACTAAGTTCGTCTTCCCTAGGGGTTGGGGTTGGAGGAGGTGGGTGGTTTGGGGGGGGGGGGGGGGGGGGGGGGAGGTGGAGGTGGGAGGGTATCAAGGAGTCCTTTTTTTTTTTTTAATTATGTCTCATACGAACATTTCGATGAAGGGATTACAGTGTATAGTAATATGTTGTTCTCCTGTATGTGTGTGTGTGGTGGTGGGTGGAGGTGACCTGTGTGAAAAAACGTGGGTATTTGCGAAGGCGCGACGTCGAATTCGTTCTAGTTTATTTTATATTTCATTCCTTTATTTCAAGCGGTTAGGAATCGAGTATCTGACATGGCAAATGAATGAACATGACCGACCTTGACCCTTAAAATGCAACCAAAAAACCCTTAAAATGCAACCACAAAATTGACGCGACATACATATGTTTGTACTTCATTTCATACATCGGTTTAGGAGTTATAAACCAACCCGTGACTTTGAACACTGCAAGTTTGGTGCCTAACAACAGTATATTGATACAATACACATCTACAAAATATGTCACACACACACACTCACGCACGCACGCACATACATACACACATGCCCTCCACTTTGTTAGAGTATTAAGTAGAGTTTATGCCACACGCGGGATTTCATGGTTTAGTTTACTTCGTTTGGACTACCTATATGGATACATATTACCATCGACATCTGTTGCCTGGCATATCTTGTTTCCGCCTGTCCAAAAGCTTACTTTTAATTCATATTACAGTAATTAGTGTCTCTATTATTGATTGTTTTTGTTCGTCCGTCTTTCGTGTAGTATTTGGTTACGATATTTAAAGGGACACACGGCAATACAAAAGCAGTTAACAAGTAGTAACGGTAAACATTACCACCTCTGTCATTATTAGTTTAGCATTATTATACCCCACCTCCCCCAACCCCCACCCCACCCCACGCTTTCAGAAGGTGAAGTGGGTGGTGTGCTTATTACTTCTACTGGACTGCACGACGCTGGATCCGGCAAGATGTCTATATAGGAATCACGTTATCCGTAACACATTATTGTCGCGTCGCGTGACACATTTTTATTACTTGCATTCCTAAACAGTTTTGAATGGGTTGTTCCCAAACTTCATATACACATAACAACTGATCAAAAAGCGTCGGTATTCATCACCTTCTAGTTTTGACTTTAAATCTGCTTGCATATGTCATATGTTTAAATAAAAGGTAAAACTTGATTTGTTATTCTGCCCCTAACTTTAAATACTAGTACTGGTGTTATATAATCAACTACATGTAATCTAGATCTATAAAAAAATTCTCATAAATAAACAAAACAAAAAAAACATAATAAAAAAAATCAATATCTGAATCTTTCAAAATATATTTTATTAATGAAAGGAATGATGAAGAAAACTTGTGGGACGGTAAACAATTCAAAATTGCCATTTGTCCCTTTAAAAGTGTGACTCACAAGCCTGACACAGTTTGTATACTGAAAGGAAAAAGAAACGCATAATTGGTATTTCCGCCATATATTGTATGTTTAATATTCTACTGCTAATCGATTGTATGTTTAATATTCTACTGCTAATCGAATGGTACAGGGCGACATTAGGCCTGCCCGTTCGGAAAGAATGTTTAAACAGCACCGAACACACCAAATAGTTACTCGTTTAAAGTTTTATTATCGACAGAATGCGCATTTGGCTCAAGCAAGTGACAAACAGGCTTTAAACGTTGCTAAACACAATACTGAAATGGCTCGACTTCTTCAAGCGAAACTTCAACATTTATAAATTTCGTGTAACAAAGTCTACTTTGATTAAAAGGTCTACTACATGACAGAGTTGTCCTTTCTGTAGTTAAATGTAGTCCCTTTTTGTACAGAACACGTTGAGATATATCTGGAATATTACGTGGAATTAGGGTGCATAATAGGGTAATATAGGCAATTTTTTGATTATGAGTTTCTTTTTCCTTTCAGTAAATATTGACGGAGCGGCAGGGTCTTTTCCAATAGTTATCGCATCATTATTGATAGAAAACAGAGTCGAATAAAATTATGCAAAATTACTAACGTATAATTAAACGATGGATTAATTAACATTGTGCGTGTGGTAAACAATTTTAATTATCTTCTTATCTTACTTTTTGTGACTGTTTAATTAATTTAGGAAACTAAACCTTTACAGTAGAGATAACCTCATTTCGTTAAGGGTATAATGTGTCACATTACATACCGAAGTAGCAGTAAATTATACACTTGGTAGTATTTTGATAGTTTTCGTAAAGCTAATTTATTAATTAAGATATATCTCTTTCAGATAAGTCATTTGTCCGAGCATTACTGATTTATATACATTGTACAGGGGTCATGACCTCATAACGGATTTGATACATAATGGCATGACATTATATCACAGGTAATACGGGATGACATGACCTACACAGGTTGACTCGTCGGAGTTGAATATAATTGAATCGAGGTCCCGACCTATATACACTGTATATTCTATACGTAGATTTGCCGTCTTGAACGGTGACATTTTACGAATATCAAAGTAACATACTGTTCAGGTTCTTTTTTTTGGTTAACACATAGTCTTCTTATGATGTGTTGTTTATTTTTAATATCAAATAACCATGTAAGTTAGTATATAATGCATGTATGAATTGGAATGTATAGTCGCACCAACAGCTAGGGTCATATTGCGACTTTCTAGCTTGCACTGGTGGAGGAAGACCCCAGGTGCCCCTTCGGGCAATTTTCGTGCGGGCGCCTGGGTAGAACCACCGACGTTCCGCAAGCCAACTAGATAGCTTCCTCATATGTTGGTATGTAAGGCAGAGTTTACAAGGACTGGACCGACAAGACATGTAGCTGTAAGGATATGTTCCTAAATACAATCCCGCTAACAACATCTCAATTCTACAAAAATGTACACCCTTTCTAAACCTACTGACGACGAGGTAGATAATTATATAACTTACATATTTTGAGAATCAAACTCTATATAGACACTAAATAAACTGCTTCAACCAGCCAGGTCAAACCCCGAAACTGTAGCATCGAATTAAGAGTTACCAACTCATACTTTTATAATCGGCACATATACATTATTATATGACCTGAACACCTGGATATAGTTTTAATAAACGTATTAATGACTTTATACATTGAGGCTCATATTAATACCCAATTAAAACCCAAGCTCGTAATAAAACCGAATGCATTTCATTTGTTACTAAATGCTCCCTGTATTGAACTTTCTATTGGAGACGGATGTTTGTTGTTTGAGTGACAACAGCTCGCTACTCTTAACATATTATAAACAGCAAAACTGTCTCAAACTGGTTTTGCTGTTTACATTGCATGCAGACATTTGTGAATTGATCGCATTCCACAGAAAGAAAACGTAGGTATGCAATATATTCAATAAACATTCTTCGACAGGCGAACGTATTACCAAGTCTATATTTGCATTAGTATTAACACGTCTATATTTGCATTAGTATTGCCAAGTCTATATTTGCATTAGTATTGCCAAGTCTTTATTTGCATAAATAAAGCATTTTTACTGTGATGCACGTATTAATGCGTTTATCCACTGATGCAAGTGATAATGCATTTATCCATTGAAACTCCTATTAATGCATTTATCCATTGATGCTCGAATTAATGCATTCACCCATTGATGCTCGTGTTAATACATTTATCCATTGATGCTCGTGTTAATGCATTCATCCATTGATGCTCGTATTAATGCATTCATCCATTGCTGCTCGTGTTATAGCATTTATTCATTGTTGCTCGTATTACTATACATTTATCCATTGATGCTCGTATTAATGCATTCATCCATTGATGCTCGTATTAATGCATTTATCCATTGATGCTCGTATTAATGCATTTATCCATTGAGGCTCGTATTAATGCATTTATCCAAAGATGTTCGTGTTAATGCATTTATCCATTGATGCTCGTGTTAATGCATTTATCTATTGATGCTCGTATTAACGTATTTATCCACTGATGTTCGGGCTAATGCATTTATCCATTGAGGCTCGTATTAATGCATTTATCCAAAGATGTTCGTGTTAATGCATTTATCCATTGATGCCCGTGTTAATGCATTTATCCATTGATGCTCGTATTAATGTATTTATCCACTGATGTTCGGGCTAATGCATTTATCCGTTGATGCTCGTGATAATGCGTTAATCCATTGATGCCCGTAGTAATATATTTATCAACTGAAGCTCGTGTTAACGCATTTATCCATGATGTTCGTGTTAAAGCATTTATCCATTGATGCTCGTATTAATACATGTATACATTGATGCTCGTATTAATACATTTATCCATTGCTGCTGGTATTAATGCATTTATCCATTGATGCATTTATCCATTGATGCTCGTATTAATGCATTTATCAACTGATGCTCGTATTACTACATTTATCCATTGATGTTCGTGTTAATGCATTTATCCATCGATGCTCGTATTAATGCATGTATCCTCGTGTTCCATTGTTGCTCATAGTAATGCATCGTGTTAATGCATTATCCATTGATGCTCGTATTAATTCATTTATCCATTGATGCCCGCATTAATGTATTATCCATTGATGCTCGTATTAATGCATTTATCCATTGATGCTCGTGTTAATGCATTTATCCATTGATGCTCGTGTTAATACACTCATCCCTTGATGCTCGTATTAATGCATTTATCCATTGATGCTCGTATTAATGCATATATCCTTCGATTTTCGTGTGAATGCATTTATCCGTTGATGCTCGTGTTAATGTATTTATCCATTGATGCTCGTATTAATGCATCTATTCATTGATGATAGTATTAATACATTTATCCCTTGGTGTTCGTGTTAATGCATTTATCCATTGATGCTGGTGTTAATACACTCATCCCTTGATGCTCGTATTAATGCATTTATCCATTGATGCTCGTGTTAATGTATTTATCCATTGATGCTCGTATTAATGTATCTATTCATTGATGATCGTATTAATACATTTATCCCTTGGTGTTCGTGTTAATGCATTTATCCATTGATGCTCGTATTATTGCATTTATACATTTATGCTCGTGTTAATGCATTTATCCATTGATGCTCGTGTTAATGCATTTATCCATTGATGCTCGTATTAATTCATTTATCCATTGATGCCCGCATTAATGTATTATCCATTGATGCTCGTATTAATTCATTTATCCATTGATGCTCGTGTTAATGCATTTATCCATTGATGCTCGTGTTAATACACTCATCCCTTGATGCTCGTATTAATTCATTTATCCATTGATGCCCGCATTAATGTATTAACCATTGATGCTCGTATTAATGCATTTATCCATTAATGCTCGTATTAATGCATTTATCCATTGATGCTTGTGTTAATGCATTTATCCATTGATGCTCGTATTAATTCATTTATCCATTGATGCCCGCATTAATGTATTATCCATTGATGCTCGTATTAATGCATTTATCCATTGATGCTCGTATTAATGCATTTATCCATTGATGCTCGTGTTAATGCATTTATCTATTGATGCTCGTATTAATTCATTTATCCATTGATGCCCGCATTAATGTATTGTCCATTGTTGCTCGTATTAATGCATTTATCCATTGATGCTCGTATTAATGCATATATCCTTCGATTTTCGTGTGAATGCATTTATCCGTTTATGCTCGTGTTAATGCATTATCCATTGATGCTCGTATTAATGCATCTATTCATTGATGATCGTATTAATACATTTATCCCTTGGTGTTCGTGTTAATGCATTGATCCATTGAGGCTCATATTAATGCATTCATCCATTGATGCTCGTATTAATGCATTGATCCATTGAGGCTCGTAATAATGTATTTATCCATTGATGCTCGTGTTAATGCATGTATCCATTGATGCTCGTATTTAGCATTCATCCATTGTTGCTGGTATTAATGCGTTTATACATTGATGCTCGTATAGATGCATTTATCTATTGATGCTCGAGTTAATGTAGTTTTCCATTGATGCATGTATTAAAACATTTATCCATTAATGCTCGTCTTAATGCATTAAGCATTGATGCTCTATTAGTGCATTAACTATTGATGCTCGGATTAATATATTTATCCATTGTTGCTCGTATTAAAACATTTATACATTGATGCTCGTGTTAATGCATTTATCCATTGATGCTCGTATTTAGCATTTATCCATTGATGCTGGTATTAATGCATTTATACATTGTTGCTCGTATAGATGCATTTATCTAGTGATGCTCGTCTTAATGCATTAAGCATTGATGCTCTATTAGTGCATTAACTATTGATGCTCGGATTAATATATTTATCCATTGTTGCTCGTATTAAAACATTTATACATTGATGCTCGTGTTAATGCATTTATCCATTGATGCTCGTATTTAGTATTTATCCATTGTTGCTGGTATTAATGCGTTTATACATTGTTGCTCGTATAGATGCATTTATCTAGTGATGCTCGAGTTAATGTAGTTTTCCATTGATGCATGTATTAATACATTTATCCATTGATGCTCGTCTTAATGCATTATCCATTGATGCTCGTATTAGTGCATTTATCCATTGATGCTCGGATTAATACATTTATCTATTGATGCTCGTTTTAATGCATTTATCCATTGTTACTCGTATTTAGCATTTATCCATTGTTGCTGGTATTAATGCGTTTATACATTGTTGCTCGTATAGATGCATTTATCTAGTGATGCTCGAGTTAATGTAGTTTTCCATTGATGCATGTATTAATACATTTATCCATTGATGCTCGTCTTAATGCATTATCCATTGATGCTCGTATTAGTGCATTTATCCATTGATGCTCGGATTAATACATTTATCCATTGATGCTCGTATTAATGCATTTATCTATTGATGCTCGTTTTAATGCATTTATCCATTGTTACTCGGATTAATACATTGTTCCATTGATGCTCGTGTTACTGCATTATCCATTGATGCTCGTATTAATGTATTTATCCATTGATGCTCGTGTTAATGCATTTATCCTTTGACGCTAGTGTTAATGCATTGAATATCATCCATTGATGCTTGTATAGATGCATCTGTCCATTAATGCTCGTATTAACGAATTTATACATTAATGTTCGTAGTACTCCATTTTATCCGTCGGAGCTCGTATTAATGCATTTGTACATTTAATCTCCTATTAATGAAATTATAAACTGCGGCTCGTTTTAATGCATGTGAAACGTTGATACCATTAAAGTATTTATCCCACCATCAACCACCTCATTTTACTACATATGTACACTGTTTCTAAACCTACTGACGATGATGTATATATATAACTGACATATTTTGAGAATCCAGACTTTATAGACACACTGTAAACGGCTTTAACCAGCCAAACCCCCAAAACCTGAGCGTCGAATTAAGAGTTACCAACTCATTATTCATTTTACGAATCATCGGTATTTCAAGAATCCTTGAATAAACCTATACTTTAAATCTGCAAATATACGTTATTATTTCACCCGAACAGACTTTTGATGAACAGTTTTGTAGTGTAATTTTGCCGTTATTTGGTTGGTTAGTTTCTTTAACATAAGTGTGCCGTTTAGTTGGATAGGAATAAAAAACGTTGGGTAGGAATAAAAAGTGTGTTGACTACTGATCTGATTTTTATATTGTATGATAAAAAAAATCACATTCTAATGTCTTCAACTTTTCTTATTTAAATTCAATTAAACTTCGTACATATGTTCCGTATCATCAAGGACACTCAGATTAAAATTGTGTTTGTTTGCCCGAAGGCGACTGGTCCAAAACAACACACACACAAAAACACTGCCCGATTCCAACAAATGTGTGTTCAGTAAACATATGCTTTTGTTTTAACATTGCCTTCTCACTACCCTATCTGGTCAAACTTGAATAGACCTCTGACAGTGAACCAAAAGTACGCCAGTGGTTCTCTTCATATTTATTGATTTGGTTTACCAGTTGTTTTAGGTAGGAACATGTATGTACAAAGTTATGATTTTCGTCATTGCAATACACACCCCGTCTTTAATAAATACAACGAGAGTGTTTTAAGTCCAAACAAACAGTTAACAATAAATAGAATCTGATATACATGGAAGGAAAACAAAATTTCTCCTACCTACCTACCTAGCTGTAAAATCTTAGGTCGGGTTTGGGCAAACATACATATGTTTAAGTGTGGCCTAACACTGTATTGCATGTAAGCATGGTAGCAGAAGTATGGACCCTTTATTATAATTAACTTATTAACATCAATGTCTTGCCGACAGGCGGACTTTCTTTTTATTCTACGTATGACTTATTGTGACAATCAACTTCCAAAGAAGTTAAGTAACCCGCCTCTGTTTCATTCCTTGTTCCGTGCGTCATGTCATATATTGACAACATATACAGCAAGTACAGCATCCGACCTTGAAAGAACTCCGCCGAAAGCATCATTGCATTTTGATATAGACTTAACCTGCGTCCGAAGTCTCAGTGTGTTCGACCAATGATATCTAGCATACTGCTTCATTAACAAAACTCAACTTCGTGGCCGAGGGGTTAACGACGTTGCGTTGTAAACCTTTTCGCCTCTCACCACTGCGGGTTCGAATCCCACTGGGAGCTCGACTTGTAAGTGAGGAAGTGTCGATTCTGACGGATGGCGGGAGGTGTACAGTACTGATCCTACCCAGGAAAAATGGGTGGTCTGCTTCCACCACGAATAAAATCGACCGTCATAAATAACCTTACATGTGTTGAAAATGACGTAAAACACCAGACAAACAAATCATTAAGGGAATGTAGCGACACAGCCAAACAGCTCTTTTGTTTTGAAAAACTTTCAAAAAGGTGAAAGAATTATCAAAATCGGATGATAAACAAAAAAGATATGATCATTTGAAGGTTGTACTAAAATGAATATGGAAGCCGCCATTTTGAAAACGATGACGTCATAGTTCCATATGACCATCTTCCATATCCGTTTCAACAGAACCTTCAAACGATCATATCCTCTGTGTTTATCATCCGATTTTGATAATGCTTTCACCCTTTTCCAAGTTTTTCAGAACTCTCAATAATAAAGATTGTTTGGCTGTGTCGCTATATTCCCTTTAACAAAAGGAGCATGACGTGATCTATTTCGGCGATGTTTACGTCATCATAAAGTAAACGCTGTAATTTTCCACGGTGTACATTTGAAATGTCTTTATAAAGCATGATAACCTTCCACTTGGCGGATGTTGAATGTTTGCCCAACATTAAGTAACTGGTTTGGATATCAATCGATATCGGGAAACCTCAAGTTTGTCCGTATAACATAGTAATAAGAAACACACTTAATGTTATTATTGTGTTGCTTTGTGTTTGTTTAATACATGTACGATTTAACGTACAGATAATTACTGTGTTTAACAATCAACAAATTGATAGTTCCCACGAAAAAGTATTTATATATAAAAATATATGTATATTAAAAAATAAATAAGTAAACCAGTCGCATAGCTTATCATATTGCGTGGGTGTTTTTTTGTGTATGCAAACCCAGGATGATATAGTCCGCGGAGACCTCACGTACAGTAATATCACGTGCAATTATTCAAAACGAGGCTCGCAACTCCCTCGTTGCAAGTCGTCGTACATTCATAGATTCCAGAAGAAAACTTGATTGGTTTGTCGATTTGTTTCGTTAATGCGATTTCTCAAATATGTCAATAGCATATTGGCAATATAAATTGTATATTGTACGAGGGTCATTTAACAAGTAATGCGATAGGTGGAATGTCTCACGAAGTACGAGGGTCATTTAACAAGTAATGCGATAGGTGGAATGTCTCACGAAGTACGAGGGTCATTAAACAAGTAATGCGATAGGTGGAATGTCTCACGAAGTACGAGGGTCATTTAACAAGTAATGCGATAGGTAGAATGTCTCACGAAGTACGAGGGTCATCTACTGGAGGTTAAGTGAAGATTTCGGTAAAATGTGGATATTTATTGAAGATACATTTTACAAATGTGTATGTAGTATGGATGTTAACATGTTCAATTGTTTCCATTTTATCAAATTTAGTTGTTGTTTATATTATTTAATTCAATGTTAATAAATTAATAGGTACACTATTCGTTTAACGGTAAATGAATACGTTTTTTTTAGATCTCACAGGTCGATATTAATATTTACACATGCATGTTTCCTTCTTCATATCAAGTTCTAAACTACTTCTGTGACGGATACTTTTTGAAAGCATTCCTTTGTTGCTAGGAAACCGTAACTTAACATGTTATATTGGCAGTCGTACTGGTTTTCTATACAACTTATACTCCGTGCCATGTATTTGACAAATTTGATTGGTACCAATTGTCAGGAGTGGTTCTTGAGATATTGCACCAGTCGCTTTCCTTCAGGGATACGAACATTTCTACTTGCTTTTAAAATGAGCTTGCTTGTTGTATCGGAAATGTCAATAGAGCTATTTTGTTCTTACAAGAAAGAAAACTTTGTGAGGGGAAAAAAAGTCCACTTGTTGTTGTTTTCGAATACGCCAAAAGAACTGTTCCCTTTTCATATCGCGTACCGTAGCGATGGCTTTGTGGTAGAGTAGCCGCCTCGCATGCGCATGCGGGAGGTCATTCGGGTTAGATCCTCAGCTGGGTCATACCAAAGACTTCTTAAAATGGCGCTCGCATGTTCCATTGCTTGACGTTCAACATATACAGAGTAGTCCTAGGTCTGGTCGGGCCGGTGACAGCAAGCATAGATCCCTAGCCGGGTCATACCAAGACTTAAAAAAATGGCACAAGAATGTTCCATTGCTTAACTTTCAATATATATAGGGTGGTCCTAGAAATGGTTCTATGTAAGAAGCAGTCGTAAGGGCTCAACACGAACCCAGAGGGTGAAATACGTATTATTTGTTGTCGGCGGATAAAGTAGGTTTCGGTTGCCAACGGCCAATAATCAGATTTTTGATTAAGTTCTATTCATTCAAACTATCACGTTTGTTAGTCATTAGCCCTTGTATGCGCTTTTTTTTCAATGCGGTAGCGTACTCGCCTAGTAAGAGGCCTCGGGTTCGATTCACCACATGTGCGGTGTATAAAGTTCTGCTCTAACCTGTTACATCGGGTCTTTCGTAAATAACCCATATGATCGAGTATCATTCCACGCATGATCCAGAGCTAGAAATGAGTGGAAGAAATTTAGAAATTTGAATTTCTTGGCATAGCTTCTTTCCTCCTTCGCTTCTTCACCCATTTACATCTTTGCACCGCCTTTTCACGTATTCACTCCTTCGCTTGTGCACGAAGAAGCTAAAAAACAAAGTTGGTGATTTGTCTACAGCTAACCAGCTTATTGTAAGCTAGCTTTTTTTTTGGCAAATCGCAGGTGAGAGGTCCCGGGTTCGATCCACATACGGGCGAGTGAATAAAGTAGGAACTTCCCCCACACTGTTACACACTGTCTTGTGACAGCCATATTTCTTGTTTTACCCCCTTCATTCATTGCATGTGAGCCTGTGTGTGTTTTATCGGAACAGTCAATAGCTCTGTTTCCTTTTTATAACTGTATATCTACCTTGTCGGGAAACTCGTCAACTTTTCTATAAAATGAACCTTTTTTACCGTGTAAGTTAATCAATGGAGAAGTTCCATTTGTAAGCGTTTTTCCCCCCAGATAATCGAGCGTTCACTGAGCGATGTATGCACTTACACATTGATCTGATGGCCGTTTACAGTCGTATTCCGCTCCATTATCGCGTGTGCTGGGGCCTGTTGTAGTTATTTAATTTGTAGAATTCCTATCGATTAATATCTTCCTGAATCAACTTTATTGTTTCCGTGGGTCATACTGGTTCCGTCGTTAAACAGTTTAACGACATCTTCCGTTGGTTATCTAGATGGTGGGTTCAGTAAGTTTGAAGAAAAAAACGCGTGTCGTGATATTGCAGGATTTTATATATGTTTAAGAGTGAACAATTGGCGTGGTAAACTAGAACTTCTAAATATGGACTTCTCTGCCTTTGGTCAAGGAGTATCCTTATTATAGGCTATGGTGTCGGAAAAGAGTTTCTAGTGAACCATGTTCCCTGTGTTAGACTATTCAAATTAACGCATTGCTGTTGAAATTGTTAAGCCCTATAGAGAGGGATAGGATGCAAAGGAATCCGGAAACCATGCCGTACTCTTACTGTCGAATAGATTCCTGTGGTTCTTTAATTTACTTGGTGGTTATCTCCGATACACGGGACCGTCCGTTTTACTTCCCCATTCGACGGACAAGGATAGGGGAAGTGTCTTGCCTAAAGAACCAAAGGCGGCAGTGAAGCTCGAACTCACGATCTCCGGTTGTGCTATTTATTCACTGGACCACCACGGTGAATTCACGAAACTGTACTGCATCTTCACATGTGTCCTACTGGTCCGACTCCCATGGATCCCGACCCAGACCGACGTTGGGCTACATTTTCACATATTTTACATATGATCAGACGTGATCTGTCTTAAAACTGAGTTCCCCAAGTACAACAAAATACACCATAAACCACAATGACACACACTGTTCAGACTACCGTTTTATTGTCATCGAACTTAATTGACGTTAACATTATAAAGCATACTATATATGCCAAGTTTTGTTCTACTAAAAAAGTAATCATTTTTTTATTTCCACCGACATAGTCAAATTGTTGTCCATACTTATTCAGTAGCCTACCAGTGTTTATGAGTCAGCAGGGGTTTGCTTTAAATAAACTCATTAAGTTTTCACATCAATGTTACGGCAACTCGCAATCACATGTTTAATTATTCAGCCTAATTATTCAGTTTCTTTCAAAAAGCAATTTACTGATAAATGGTGCGATAACAAGTTTTGAAACGGTCTTTTGGACATCACATCGTACAAGTATGACATTAAAGCAGAAAGTATTGTGAACATTGTTGTATCTAAAATGTTCAGTATGTATGTATGTATGTATGTATGGAGTCTAACGTCGATTTTAACAATCTTTCAGTCATATAACGACATTACATACTTGTAGCAGTGAGTTTAATCTAATCTATTAGATGATACCCCACCCAGTCACATCATACTGACACCGGGATGACCCGTACTAGACGTTGTATATGCTTAACGTCAAGCTAAGGGGATATTAGAATATTTTTATGAAGCCTTTGGTACATTGGTATGATCCGATCATAAATAGTTCAGGGCCGAATCCTGTTAACCTATTTCTGTTATTGGCAATGCATAGACACTAGTATGTATGTTTGTTATTCTCATCAAGCGAAAATATCCGTGCCCGATACTTCATTTATGTGGGCCATACTTAGGGGTAATACGTACTTACAGGCACAGTCCTTACTTTCAGAAGCAATGCTTACTTCTTACCCCCAGCGGCCCTTTTTTGGCCACTGACCGTTCCAAAACGGTAGCCCTATTGTCAACTATGTTTGCGATGTCATATCTTGTCTTTTATTCATGTTTGTAATTCTTGTTTGTTTCTGTGCGTGTTTTGGTTGACTGTGGTCCTTGAATGCTACATTTCCTGTTGACTGTTTATTTCTACTTTTCTAGAAGCATTACTTATTTATACTTAATTCCACAGGACATTCTTACTAATAGGGACAATATGCCATGTTATGCATATTTCATGGGCAATACTTATTTTCAGGAGAAAACTTTGATCTAAAACGCAATACTTATACTTACTTCTAGGAGCGAGTAATTTTCCAGAAGCAAAACTTACTACTAAGAGCAAAACTTACCAATAGGAGTTAAACTTACTTCGAGGAGTAAAACTTACTTCTATAGAAGCAATACTTATGCCAGGAGCAAAACCTTTTCCAGCAGCATGGATTACTACAGGGAGCAATACTTATGCTTTATGGAGCAATACGTATGCTTTATGGAGCAATATTTATGCTTTAGGGAGCAATTCGTAATGCTTAGGAGCAATGTTCACTTTCGGGAGCAATAATTATTACAGCGACAAGTTCTGGGAACAATACTTCCTTCTATGGGAATACGTACTTTTAGGAATAATATACTGAAAGGAAAAAGAAACGCAGGTTGCGTATTTCCGCTATATACTGTATGTTTAATATGCTACTGCTAATCGAATGGTACAGGGCGACATTAGGCCTGTACTTTTAAAAAAAAGGTTTAAACAGCACTGAACACACCAATGGTTACCCCTTTAAAGTTTCATTATCGTCAGAATGCGCATTTGGCTCAAGCAGGTGAGCAAACTTAGGCTTTAAATGTTGCAATCACTTAACATTAAATACAGTACTGAACTGGCTCAATTTTTCAAAGAGGAACTTCAGCATTTATGAATTTCTTGTAACAACGTGTACTGTGATTAAAACGTCTACAACATCACAGTTGTGTCCTTTCTCTAACTAACTGCACTTTTTTTTTTACAAAACATCTTGGGATTTCCTTGGAATATATATGGAATTAAGTGTGCAATATGCAATATATAGCGGAAATACGCACCTTGCGTTTCTTTTTCCTTTCACTATAGTTACTTTAAGTAGTTATCTCGCCAACAACAGCCAAATTGTACACCATATTCTGAAAGGAGAAAGAAACGCGACACGGGAATTTCCGCTATATATTGTATATACTGCACACTTAATTCCATATCTATTCCAAGGAAATCCCAGTATGTTTGTAAAAAAACCCGTTGCAGTTAGTTATAGAAAGGACACAACTGTGATGTTGTAGACGTTTTAATCACAGTAAACGTTGTAACAAGACATTCATAAATGTTGAAGTTCCTGTTTGAAAAATTGAGCCAGTTCAGTACTGTAATTGAGCCAGTTCAGTATATGTACACACATTTCTATACACACTACCGACGAGGTATATACGTGACTTGCAAATTTTGGGAATCCAAACTCTATAGACACAATATAAATGGCTGTACCCAGCCAGGACAAGCCTCAAAACTGGAGCGTCGAATTAAGAGTCACCAAATAATAATTCATTTACACATATTCGATCACGGGTAACTAAAAACCCCAAAAACCTATACTTTTAATCGGCACATATACATTATTATATGACCTAAACACCTGGACAGAGTTTCGATAAACCTTTTTGTAGTGTAGTGTTTCCATAATTTGGCGGGTTAGTTTCTTTAGGGGCAATACTAACTTCTGGAATCAAGACGTGTATTTATTTTACAGGCGCAATACCAACATTCCGGAACAAGTCGTACTTACTTTGGTACTACTTGTAGTTCTAATTCCCCCACAAATACACATTGTATGTAAGCACCCTGATATTGAAAACGAGAGGCGCTTCCTTCGTATATTTCAGGTTTGTTTGATAATTAAAATGTAATCTTTCCAAAACAGTGTCAAAAACGTGCCTTGATTCATACAGGACAATGCTATCTCGAATGTATTTTATTACTTTCAACTCACAGGCCATCAGAAATTTAACCGAGGCAAATACCTTTCTAGAGGAAGATTCTTTCTTGGATTTTTTACTTCAATTTTACATGCGATTTCCTTCATTTTAGTGCATTCCCTAGCTTTTAAGTTGGACAATTCTATTCAAGTCTAGTAAATTGATTGCAATTGATATTCCATTAAAGGGACACATGTCAATCTTCAAGTTTTTATCGAGCATTAAAATGAACCTCTCGATTTTTTAATCAAGTATCATTTTGACTTTAAATCTGCTTGCACATATTTAAATACAATTTTAAGTTTTTAACCTTTCTTCGCTATTCTAGCATATGTTTGAATATATTATTTGTGAACAGTTAGTAACAGTTAGTAATATAGGCAAAAACAATTTGGTTTATACTATTCTTATAATTAATATTAATGATTGAACAAATGCAATTTAAGTAGAAAAGCCGGCTAACGGGGCGCCACGAGTTCTTAAAACAAAATAACTCGCAGGCTGATCAGGGTTTACAATGTCCGACTGCTGATAAGTCATTTCCCCCAGAACACCCCTTTGTCACATAAATGGAATCGTCTTAATTCAAAGAAAGAACAGTCCATTATATATATGTAGCGGGTTAAGGGTTACAAAGACATTGAACACACCAGAGAAAGCTCGGATTAGTGTTGGGTGCGTTTGTCTCTGCCAAAGTTTGCTTTATTTTACTTTTAAGACACAATTTAACAATAATTTTTATTTAAAATTTATAATTAACAAAATAATAAGTGAAAAACAGGCAGTTTTTATGGTAAATAAAAACACCGTCCTTTTCAAAATCGGTTGAGGAATAAAACGTTCACACTCGAAAGTTGTTTTTGATAGGGCATTCTGAATGCAAAATTCTGCTGCATCAGAAATTAACAAGGAATTTAATTGGGAAAAGACTCACCAAAAGAGAAACAAAAATCATTTTGGCTGTAAAATATCTCAATCGATTTTCAAATCTAAGTTTTTTTTATTTAACACTAAAAATTCCAGTTCTAATGATATATGAATTATGTACGTAATAATACACCAGTTCGTGTTAATGCCCAAAGACATTTGGCTGAAACGAGCGCCCTGAACAATAGGTCGAACATGCGACATCAAAGATACTTTGCCGGGTTGGTGACTTAAACTTGTTGGACAATTGATTGTGTAGGTGTTGTTATCGCACCATGTATTAGCAAATTGCTTTTTAAAAGTAACTGAATAATTTTAGCAGTGATCGCGAGTTGCCTAACTTGGCATTCAATGAAAGTGTCGCGTAAACTTGAGTCAGTTCGTTTAAAGCCATCCCAAATACTAGATCGCAATTAAAAGTATGGGCATCAACCAGATCATTTCGGTGGAAAAGATTAACGTATTATTATTTATTTATATATTATTTTTTTTGTGTATTTATAATTTTATGCATTATTTCAAATGTCTGCCGTGGTTTATAGTGTACTTTGCATGCGGTGCTGGTCATGAGTGAACTGCTGCTTCTTCATGGAGAGAACTGTAACTAATGTTGTAATAACTTGTAGTTCAATCCATTTGCATATGTTTCTATGGATATTGTGATGTTGAATTGATGTATTGTAACATATCTGCAATAAAATATTATTAAATTAAATTAAGCTGCTTCTCATTGGCAACATCTCGTAAACTATTTCGACGCGGGATCCCGAAGAATGACGGGATTGGCCGAGTTTTCACGATTGGTTGCTTCTAATATTCGATTACCGGGGCGGCTAATTTAAGAAATGTGTTATTGTGTTTTAAAGACGTTAATGTAGATGTAGAGCTTATAACATGGTTAGTAGCTTTTAATTATATGCGATATAAGTATAACACAAATTATATAAATAAAAACAACCCTAGAAATCACAAAAGAATCACTTGGCAGTAGCTAGAGCAACAAAGGCTTTTAAAATAGATTGTCTAAAAGTGATCATGGACAAGGAGCTTTCAAATTTTATAAATCACGTCACGATAGAAGTCGGGTTGTGACAGTCATTCTTAAATGGCACACATATTTCAAAGGTAGATGATCATAAAGCTTTGCAGTTTATGGTAACATTAGTCCTGATGGAGAACAGCGTGTTAGTTATACACATGTTACAAATGACAAAATCCTTAACTCGAATACAAGCTCTAGGAAAACGAACAAGGAGACATATACGAGGAGCTTCCTCTGCTAAGTGGAGATAATTGACAATGTCAAAAACATAAATCATCAAATTTCGTATCTAGTTGGCATGATGAAACAACTAGTCTATATGAACGACATGTTATGGCCCGAAGGACGTTTTTCCGTCCGAAACAATCATGTTTAACCCATAACTTTGAAAGTACTGAAAGTAATATGCATGACACTTCTCAAAAATTCTAATCACAATGTGAATGAATACAAATAAGTTTCGGAGGCATTTGTCACTTATCGTGACATTTCTTGTTTTATATAAAACTTAATTATCAAACCGTTAGACAATCAAAGCTTTGTCAGTTAATAATAAACTCCATTCAATAAAACCGTTACTCGGAGAATGGTGTTCTTCTAGTAGACCCATTCATCGAGAAGAAGGTGAAGGATAGGGCATACACGTTATACGCATTCATATTTATTACAATGTGAGCAATTACCAGAATGTATACCTGCTTTGCACCGTTAACGGTCAAACACATATTGTTGGAAGTGTAGACTTTGATCCTATGCGTCAAAGGTACTACAATGTTAATACGACATGTACTATGAAAGAGTTATTTGATACTATAGATTTAGTCTTGTTTTAGATTTTCTGAAAGAAATCACACGATTTAAATCATTATAATATGTTCTTATATATATTTACTTATTTATATACCCGCTGACGGGCATTTGTTGATTTACATATATAGTTTATATTACTACCATATCATCCCTTATTTGTAAATAGTTTTATCTTTATATATTTACATTAATTTTTAATTACTACTTCATTTTTCATCTTTCATCACTTTTTGCGCACAATATGACCTATGTATGTGTCGACGTGCCGTAAAACACCTTCATTCATTCATTCAATCCATATTACTGCATTTTTTTCTGGATTTGCTGAAAAAAAGGAACAAGCGTGACAAAAGACATCATGGTCTTCTTGGCGAGACTGTTTTAACTTTATAGCGCCATTAAAAACAAATATGAGCCAAAAAAGGATGCAATCAAAAATCGTTACTCAAACGATATACCTTTACACGTGATGATTCTGATTTTTCAATTACTGTTTTATGGTCTAAGGGTTGGATCTGCACGCGGCATAGTCATTTAGAAACCGCGACTCTGTAATTTATTTATGAATGCGATGATACGGCTATCTAAAGGAGTCCGACCATTTACAGGAACGCGTGTGCAACATTTTAACTTTACGCAGAATCAATGGCGCAATTAAGCACACTGTTCAATGTGGCGTGCGCATCAATTTTGCATGACTACGCGGCCTGTGTATCACGTCATTTGAGGCACCGAGAGCGTCCATGCTGATACATACATTTGTAACCAGTCCAAGAATGTTCTCGTAGCTCGGATTGTGTTATTGTACGTTGTTGGTCTTGCATACAATAGATTCTGATATTATATTCAATAACAGAGAGTCGAGGCAAGCTATATAATCAATCACGAGATCAGGCGGAATGTATATACAGTAATGCACTCGAGCATTGGGATGCTATGAACAAATCAATAAATATGTTTTACACCGAAAATATAAACACTTTGCGTTTATCGGTTTTATCGAAGGTGTATTGGGCCTCTTAGAATTCACAATTCCATGTTGCGTCTGGCATATTAATCAGTATTCTGTCAAATTTGAAACTTATAATATCAGAAAGACAGTCTTTATAGAAATAGTTGATACAACTCTTTTTGATAGAGATGTTTAGCCTGGCCATTGACTACCGAGGAGCTATAAAGAGTGTAACCTTTTTGACTGTAGACAAGTCATTGGACTTGTTAACGACGTTGCGTTGTAAACATTCGCCTCTCACCGCTGCGGGTTCGAATACCACTGGGAGCTCGACTTGTAAATGAGGAAGTGTCGATTCTTACGGATGGCGGGCCTTCTGACTAAGCCACGTATACCTATTTACAAGTATGATTGGCAAAGGCATGTTAAGTGACAAAGCCTCTGACGTTATGCTAACATTTGGGACTGTAAGCCTTTTCAGAATCAGATGAACTGTAGATAGGGTGAGACTGTTCCACAGTGGAATAGTTCTCGGAAAAAAAGGAACATTTGAATGCATCTGTGTTGACATGGGGCCTGGTATACTGACAAGGATGGGTTGACCTTGTTCGACGTAATGGGGTAACAGTGGAAATATAGTTCTGCTTATTAATGGATTCGGGAACACTGTGTATTTTATAGAAAATGTATAAACTGGATTGGTTTCTAAAGTTGACCATCCTAATTCTACTATCATTTCTCCAACATGACTTGTATTGTGCCATCGTTTACACGACCATCTAGAAGTAGTACGTGGTACCGTAGCCATCTCACATGATTTTGTTGATAGCGGATCCATATGGGTGATTCGTATTCCAGCTACTTTTGTTTCTTTTAAAGCTAGTGCCAAGCTACGTCTAAAAAACGTAGGGTCTTAGTTGCCTTACTAGATATGTTGTTAATATGAGTGCCCTAGTCTAGATCATTTGTTAAGGTAATCCCAAGGTATTTAACTGAGGATAAACTCTCCAGTACTTGGCCATTAATATTAGCGTAATCAGAAGTAATATCTATATCTAATTATCTGTACGGTCTTTCAGCAATATCTCCTTTCTCCTGCTCCTCCTCGTTCTCCTCCTCGAACTACTCATTGTCGTCATCATCATCATCATCATCTTCATCATCATCATTATCAGTAGCAGCAGCAGTACCATAATCACAGCAGCATTTATATAATCAGCAGCAGCAGTAGCAGCACCAGCATTGCCATCATTGTCAACATCAGCTTCCGCACTATTATCACCATCACCACTTAGACATATTTATATCATGGCCATGTTTGGTCAATAATACAGCACGTTCTCCAAACCCTCTCCAGTCCCTTGTTGATTTGCCATCGTGTCTGTTGAATTATTTAGATATCTTCCTAGTGTATATGCACTGTTGTTCAGCCCACGGAGCACAACAAGAGCTGTATTGGAATTTATATATTGATCAACTGACATGGTATACACAATCATCAAACAAAACTGATGAACTATGTATCTAGTATTGTAGACGTTGGCGTCAAATAATTACAGCAACAGTCGGCTATAACGGATATGGCTGAAACCTGCGTCAAAACAAAACCCACTGGACTTCAGCTGGTACTGGTCGATGCCAGACATACATAATCTTGGACTGTAGCAGTTTAATTCAGTTCAATTCTTAGACTAATGCTCTTGATATATAATCATAGTTACAAGATTGTTCCGAAAACAAACAACAAATAAAACACATTAAACGCCTCTCATGTCGATTTGGCGGCGATTAGATCTCGCTCTGCGATCCAGCTTTACAGCACGAATGGCGTATCTGCCTCACGCACGTATTGCACGTTACGTCGTGTCAATGCGCCGTAGAATTATGGCCTGCTTTCGTGCAAATGATGGTCACACACATTATTAAGTTTATTTGATCCAGCTGGCAAAATTTTAGTTATTTTTTTACATTTTAAATCTTACTACTCGAGACCTTTAATTTTTGTGATATTCTATTTAGACCCCTCGCGACTTTGCTAGCGTGCCACCAAAACATTTGATTGCAGCATAATTTTGACAACTGAATTTTGTCCACAGATAAACAAACTTCATTTTCTGTATTTGCTCAGTATATATTCGTGTGTGGTACATATGTACCAGCGATGAAGCTATTTTCCAAGAATGTATATTTATTATATACCTATCAATAATGTAATAGTAACAATGGAATACAACAACCCGTATCACACTACAGGTTATCAGTATGCTACTAAAAATAGATTTTGGAAAATGTCAGATTGTAATGTTGGGGATTGCCCAGCTAGTAATACATGAAGAACAATGAATGTTTTAACATGAAATGTGAACTATCAGAATGTTTGTTTGTGCGTGTGTGAACATTGTGGCTTAATTAATTAATTTAAGATTATGTCAGTTGTTAAATTCAACAGAATTTGATGTGTAATGAACACAGGTGCAGTTGTTGCAATGTAATGTACATGTTTTCATGCGCGTGTAATGTACATGTTTTCATGTCTTTCCTGTTGGTGGTTTTCAGTTAATTTGACTTTATATAATTTTGTTTTAATTTGTTGTTTTTTATACATGTTTTCTATTTTAATGATATGTAAAGTGGTATATAATAAAAGGATCATTACTATAGTAACTTGTTCTGAAGCTTGTATCACCTCGAGTAGGTAAATGCCAGATCAGGAACACACTCGAGGCTACGCCTCTCGTGCGATCCTGATCTGGCATTTACCTACTCGAGGTGATACAAACTTCCAGAACAAGTTACTATAGTAATAATCCTATTTTGTCACATAACAGGTGGTGTGGGAATGTAATAACACCATTCAATATGTTCGATATTCCACTAGTGGTATAACATAACGTTAATGACGCCATGGACGTCACGTTAATGTACGTTTTCTGACGTAATCTGACTTATAAGTTATGTAATAAATAGAATATAACATTCGTTCTCATTCACTATTGAATTTATTAAACGAGTTGGCAAAATGATAAAATGGAGGCTCTTGCCTCGCATTATAAACAGCCTCGCATTATATCATTTTGCCAACTCGTTTAATACATTCAATAATGAATTGGTAAATTCAATAATGAATGAGTACTCATGTAAGATCCTCTGTATATATATCTTCAAATTGTATTTATATCCAAATCAGTAATATGTTATACTGGGATGGCGTGGTCCGTAATAACGATGAACCGTTAAACACCATTCAGTTATTATTTTCGTTGTAACTAAAAGTGGCACTCGTGCGTTTTATTCATTTCATAAAAAAGGGTAAAACAACAACGCGTTTGCAACATTTATTATTGACGCCAACGTTATACAAATGAGTTTAAAAATACAAGTGAGGTTGTTGACATACAAACACAACTGGACTACAGGGTATGTGTTGACATACAAACACAACTGGACTACAGGGTATGTGTTGACATACAAACACAACTGGACTACAGGGTATGTGTTGACATACAAACACAACTGGACTACAGTGTTGACATACAAACACAACTGGACTACAGGGTATGTGTTGACATACAAACACAACTGGACTACAGGGTATGTGTTAATTTTAGCATTATACAACATATCTCGACTGCAGTTGGTATGGTCGATTCCAGCAACATGAGGTTATATGACTGACGACAGACTGAAAACAAAAGTGCCTGTCTGCATCTGATATGGTTGAATCAAGCAACAAGAATAGGTGAAATGACTGAGTACAGTTGGTATGGTCAAAGCCGGCTAGTGGATAAAAGCAACAATTACCATTACGATATGGCCAGCAGCCTGAAACAAAACTGCTCTACATCTGATATGGTCGACATCAGCAACAATTACCAATAGGCTTGAGATGATATGACTGACACCAGACTGAAAACCAAACTGCTTGTCTACATCTGATTGGTCGACGCCAGCAACAACTAGCACTCCGATATGACTGACTCCTGCCTTAAACAAAACTGCTGGTCTACATTGATATGGTCGACGCCAGCAAAAACTACCACTTCGATATGACTGACTCCCGCCTTGAACAAAACTACTCGTCTACAGTTGATATGGTCGACGCCAGCAACAACTATCACTCGATATGACTGACTCCCGCCTTAAACAAAACTGCTGGTCTACAGTTGATATGGTCGACGCCAGCAACAACTACCACTCCGATATGACTGACTCCCGCCTTGAACAAAACTGCTGGTCTACAGTTGATATGGTCGACGCCAACAACAACTACCACTCCGATATGACTGACTCCCGCCTTAAACAAAACTGCTGGTCTACAGTTGATATGGTCGACGCCAGCAACAACTACCACTCCGATATGACTGACTCCCGCCTTAAACAAAAATGCTGGTCTACAGTTGATATGGTCGACGCCAGCAACAACTACCACTCCGATAAGACTGACTCCCGCCTTAAACAAAACTGCTGGTGTACAGTTGATATTGTCGACCCCAGCAACAACTACCTCTCCGATATGACTGACTCCCGCCTTAAACAAAACTGCTGGTATTCATTGATATGGTCGACGCCAGCAACAACTACCACTCCGAGATGACTTACTCCCGCCTTAAACAAAACTGCTTGTCTACAGTTGATATGGTCGACGCCAGCAACAACTAGCACTCCGATATGACTGACTCCCGCCTTAAACAAAACTGCTTGTCTACATCTGATTGGGCGACGCCAGCAACAACTACCACTCCGATATGACTGACTCCCGCCTTAAACAAAACTGCTGATCTACAGTTGGTAAGGTCGACGCCAGCAACTATTACCACCAGACGTTAAATGATATGACGGACGCCAACCTTAGACAAACAAAAACAAAACTCAGTTGGTATTGTGGATACCAGCAACAATTACCATTACGATATGGCTGACTCCAGCAGCCTAAAACAAAACTACTAGTCTAGGGTTGGTATGGTATTTAAGTCCGCAACAACTACCATTATACTTTAGATGAAATGACTCGTTTCAGTTGGTATGGTCGAAGCCAGAAACTATAACCAACATATTTTAAATAATATGTCGACCATACCAACTATAGACAAGCAGTTTTGTTTAAGGCGGGAGTCAGTCATATCGGAGTGGTAGTTGTTGCTGACGTCAACCAATCAGATATAGACAGGCAGTTTGGTTTTCAGTCTGGTGTCAGTCATATCATATCAAGTCTTTTGGTAATTGTTGCTAGTATCCACCTTACCAACTGTAGTCGAGCTATATTTAGTTTAAGGTTGGAGTCAGTCGTCACAAATAAATACCACTAGACTAACTAGATGGAATGACTGACTTCATCGGCAGGGTTCTTGGAGAAAAGTGCTCGGTAAAACTGTGCACACTGTGCCCCAGAAAAGATGTGGATGTCATTCCGTACAACGATGCGATAAAACAACTGGCAGAAATTAACTTAGTGCACGTGATTAAATGCTTCAGCTCGTACATATACGGGGACGGGACCGCCGCTACACATCTCTTCATGCGCGACGGTATACATTAATCGAACAAAGGGACCAGTACATTCGTACAGAACATAAATAAATCCTGTGAGATTATTAAACACCGCACTGATAACAACCATCAGGATTTCCAAACTGTAAGACAATATATACGTCCGAGATGGAGATATAGCCATAGAAATGTTGACTTTAGATGGAGGCAATAGGAAAACAAGAGCGAACCCTGCTATCACACAAACTGTACTAATAAGTACGATATTCTTTTAAATTTGTGTTCACACTGTAATACTGTAAAGTGTACTTGCTTTCAAACAAATGACTCTGTAAATGATACTCAAGCTTCCAAACATGTGAACGAAAATGAAAATTGTTCTCTAAACAGTAACTATGTTAATGACACTCAAACTTCCGAACCTTTAAGGAAAATAGCTACACGAACGACACTTGTGGTTTAAATGTTACATATGTAAATCGTTATAATAGTGCTTGTACATATCTGAAACCTATTAGCACAAATTGTAAATTGGATGGTAGTGGAAGGATGGATATACATTGTAACACACATATTTCGGAATCATTTTTCAAATTAAAACAAAAGGGATTAAAAATAGCAAACCTAAATGTGCAACATATAATGCCTAAGCTTGACGAGTTAAAACTACTTCTTCGGCATCATGATTCTGTCAATATTTTAGGCTTGTGTGAGACATTCCTTTCCGAAAATGTATCGGATAATGAACTTCATGTTAATGGATATAAATCCGAAAGAAAAGATAGAACTCATAAACAGGGAGGTGGTATTTTAGTATATATTAGTGATAAGATTCCATCAGTACGTAGATTTGATCTTGAAAATGATTTAATAGAAAGTATTTGGCTAGAAATACGTTTTCCAAATAGCAAGCCATTTATTCTGTCTTTCATATATAGACCTCCTAATTCTTTACAATCTTGGATTGATACTTTTGAAGATCAGTATAGCGTTTCCTCAAAGGAAATCGAAGAAATATACATTCTAGGTGATATTAATATAAATTACTCTCCTACGGCTGGCTTTGACAATCAAAAATGGTCAGATTTTCTCATTAATCAAGGTCTTGTGCAATTAATCAACATGCCTACCAGAGTGACAATTTCAAGTTCTAAAATAATTGATCATATCTATACTTCACATCCTGAAAATGTAATCGAAATAAATGTACCATTCATATGCATGAGTGATCATTATCCAGTATGTTTTATTAGGAAAATTAAACGACAAAATCAAGATTCGCTAAACGGTCATACAACTATTAATTACAGATCATTTGGCAAATTTGATGAACAAGAATTTAAAAATGAGTTATATAATTCAGGAATAAATACTGCTGAAACACTCACTGATCCAAACACTTCACTTGCATATTTATACTCAGTGTTAAACTATGCTCTTTCTAAACATCCTCCTTTAAAACAGAGACGAATTAAACGCCCAAAACAGCTTGAATGGTACTCTGATAAAATTAAAGAGGCAAGAAAATTACGTGATAAGTTCAATAAAGCTAAAAAATGGCCAGAATATAAAAAAATGGAGGAATAAAACTAACCATCTGATTACTTTCGGTAAGAAAAAGTTTTTTGCAAATGCAATTAAAGATAAAAAAGACTCTAAATTTATTTGGTCGCATCTTAAATCAATATCTGCACAGACCAATCAAACTGTTATAAAATTACCACCAATTTTAAATATTAATAATGTTACAACTGAGGGGGAGAAAAATATAGCTAAAGGTCTAAATGACCACTTTGTTAATATTGCTAATACAATAAACAAAACTCCAATATATGCAAATAACTACGCTGAATTAAAAAAACGTATTGATAATAAATTAAAACAGGCAAAATTTAAAATAGATTACATCTCGATTTTCGAAGTAAGGCTAATAATTGATAAATTAGATATAAATAAAGCAAAAGGTATAGATGGTATTGGACCTCGTATTATAAAAGCAGCATCGGATCGTATCATTAATGCTATCACTTCAATCATTAATAAATGCATAGATCAAGGCATATTTCCTGATCAGCTAAAAAAGGCATGCGTGTTACCAATACACAAAAATGGACCAAAAGATGACCCGAACAATTATAGACCTATCTCATTATTACCAACAATTTCCAAAATATTTGAGAAGCATGTTGCTGCGCAACTGCACTCTTTCTTTCAACAATTTAATATTTTGTACTCGGCTCAATCTGGATTTCGTAAAAATCATTCTTGCCAAACAGCACTTATTAACCTTGTTGATAGCTGGTTGAAACAAATTGATTCTGGAAACTTTGTTGGCAGTGTTTTCCTTGACATGAGAAAGGCGTTTGATATGGTTGATCATGAGATACTATTATACAAACTGCATTTGTATCATTTTTCGACTTTAACAATACGTTGGTTTCAGTCATATCTGTCTAACAGGACACAAGTAGTCAGAGTTGGACAGTATCAATCTGAGGAGAGAATCATCAAATCAGGTGTCCCTCAGGGATCTATCCTAGGACCACTTTTGTTCTTGATTTATGTAAATGATCTACCTTTAGCTTCCAAAGAAGCTTCAGTTGACATGTATGCTGATGACTTCACGCTACATACATCAGGGCTGGATGTGTCATCCATTGAGAATAAATTACAAACTGACTTAAATAACATAAATAAATGGTGCACTATAAATAACATGGTTATAAATCCTACAAAAACAACATGTATGCTATTAGGTTCAAAATATAAAATAAACCATTCTCGAAAACTCACGCTTTCGATAGATAATTGCCTGATACAATCAGTGTCTTCTCAAAAACTTCTCGGAATTACAATAGATCAACATCTAAAGTGGGATGTTCAGATAAGCAAAGTCTGTAATCATATATCGAGTAAATTCACTCTTTTAAGACGAATATCTAAATATTTGACACTTGATATGAAAAAGCTATTCTATAATGCATATTTAGTTCCAATATTTGATTATGGATCTATCCTCTGGAGTAATTGTACTAAATTAAATTTTACAAAGGTTGTTACTTTACAAAAAAGCATCGCACGCTGGATTTTGATAAAACCTTTACATACACCTTCTGCAAATCTTTTCAATGAGTTAAATTGGATGTCATTTGAAACAAGATGTAAATTTCAAGTAGGTGTTTTAGTTTATAAAGCAATTCATAATCTTACACCAATATACATAAGTAAATTAATAACATTTTCTGAAAATAGCAGATATAATTTAAGATCATGCATTAAACATGACATTAAGCATCCTAGACCTAAATCCGAATATTTAAAACAATCTTTTACCTACGTTGCCATGCGGACTTGGAATTCAATCCCAGAACATATCCGGACTTCTGTTTCTATTTATGCTTTCAAACACAATTATAAATTATTTCTATTTCAAGATAACAGGTGTTCTGCTCAAATTAAGTTGTGTTAATAGTGAATACTTGTTTTGAATGCCAGCTTGAAACATATTATTAATGTTACGTGCATGTATTCACTTGCTATTGTTTATAAGTTGCTGTTGTTATCAGAAGGCCTCATGGAAGATAAGTGTTGTGCAATTGTTTGTATAATCTTAATGAGTTGTACCTTCATGAAATAAAGAATTTATTATTATTATTATTATTATTGTATGGTCGAAGCCAGCAACAATTACCACTACGATATGACTGACGCCAGACTGAAAACCAAACTGCTTGTCTACATCTGATATGGTCGACGCCAGCAACAACTACCACTTCGATATGACTGACTCCCGCCTTAAACAAAACTGCTAGTCTATAGCTGATATGGTCGACGCCACAAACAAATATCACTAGAAAAAATATATGAAATGACTGACTACAGTTGGTATGGTCGAAGCCAATAACAATTACCACTACGATATGACTGACGCCAACTGCTAGTATATAGCTGATAATTTATGGTCGACGCCTGGAACAGTTAACAGAACGATGTGACTGACACCAGTCTGAAACAAACCTGCTAGTCTGCATCTGATATGGTCGACGCCAGCAACAACTACTACTGACTCCAGTCTAAAACAAAACAGTTAAACTGATATGACTGACTCCAGTCTAAAACAAAACAGCTCGACTACAGTTGGTATGAATCCATTGTATCCCACCAGACGGCGCTTCCGCACTCATATGTGTACTTTCGCTCAAAGAACTATGGGATTTGTTTACAACCGGACTATTTCGATTGATCATCGAGTACGAATAGGTGCCCTCATTTTTTCTTGTTTAGACAAAAATATATTTGTCTTTAGTAAATTGCTTCATTATTTAAAACAGTAAAAGTTATATTCATGATTTAGAGTCTTAAACATGTATATAGTAAAGTAAAACAGTCCCCACCTCTTTACCGCCTACACTAACGAAAACGAAAATGCGCGAAAACGAAAATTCGTTAGTGGTGTGCCAAAACATACAGCAGTGCGACGATAGTCACGTGACGGGTGATACAATGGGTAGGATCCAATTCAGCATATTAGAGAACTGACTCAGTAAGAATCCGTTCGTGCTGTTGTAGTGTAAATCATATTTATAGTTCCGAAAGGGAAATAACTCTAGCCATAATCTAAATTATTCAACTTGTACATAATTTATTCTTATGTTAAACACACAATACGGTAGAGTTATCAATATTAATGCCTGAGATACTTATACTTTTAGCAATAATACACGGGTATATAGGTATATAGGTCGGGTATATAGGTATATAGGGCTCTGCCTTATTATGTTTTTTCATTGCTTCTCAAAACTAGCGGGACTATCGGGACGCCGCTAGTTTGAGAATAAAATAACTACAAAATATGTTAAATATACGAGTATATATTATAGTTCAGCTTTTTGAATAGAGCCTACAAGACGTTAGAGTTATTTTGATTTGTGAACATTTGTAAAACAGACCTTAAACCCCAACGGGCGGTAGCTGCTACACACATTAGATGGAATCTGCAGTTATTATTTCGTCTGCTGCAAGATAAGGTTTTCAGCATTCTGACCAATCACTGTTCTTATTTGTAGAGGTATATCTATTAATAGACGCACCGCAATTAAAATATTGACAGTTATGGATAATAGTTTTGTTCCAGGAAGGATATATAATTGTTTTGATATGTCTGTGTCGGGTAATGTTTAGTGTATTTACATGCCAACATGCATGCTTTAAAAATGCTTTATTATCTAGAAAGTTGTGATTCAACCTCTCTGAGTAGCAACATGTATAAAATGTTCAGAAAAGTTTCTCTGGGAACATTTTGGGATTTTTATACTCTAGTCCGGCCTTTAAGATTACCGTGTGACCTTTAAATAGATGCGTTATGAACATTAGTTAAAGACAACGCGATTTTTTACGGATTTTTTTAAAGAAACTAACCCGCCAAATAACGGCAAAATTACCCTACAGAATCGAATATGAAAGCTCTATCCAGGTGTTGTGTATGTGCCGATTATAAGTTTAGCATTTTTCTTAAAATACCCGTGATTGAATACGCGTAAAATGAATTATGAGTAACTTTTTAATTCACGGTTCAGTTCTGGGGTTTGGCCTGGCTGGTGAAAATATGTAAGGTAATGGTTTAGACACGGTGTATATATGTTGTAAAAGTCGGTTGTTGCTGGAGGGATAGCTAATTTAACACCTGTACGCGTGACGCCTTTCAGCTTAATTATGTGCAAATGCATAATTAACTACACCGGTGTTAAAGTGCTCAGTAAACATATCACAATGTACACTAAAGTCGTTAACATGTTGTCAGTATGGGTTCAAATGAGATGATATGTTGCTTCCAAGGTCGGGTCGAATAAAGAGCCCCTTTTGATTTAATAAAATAATGATACATTTTTGATATAAATGTCAATTTGTTGTACGAATGACAGTTACATACAGTGCAAGTTTGATAACGTGTAACTAATTTGTAGTAACTGAAAGTAGCTTGTTTATTCTGTGAATGCTGACGCATTTTCATCCTTGGTTTATTGTTTATATTATCATGCAGTATTGTGATGACGATATTTATTCTATGGGACATATCTCTGAAATGCGTCATTTTATTAATAATGACTTGTCAGTTATAACTTGGTAATACAGGATGGTCTATAGACAGCGCGCATCAAACCAGTTTGTTCCGGATAAAACGTAAACGGTCGTTGATCTTTCTACAGCAGTTGCAGGTAGTATTCTCACGCATTGAATATCAACTTTTTTGTTTAAATAATATTATCAACAATTATATTCTCCCCTGTCCCTAATTCTCCGCCACTGGACATTGACTTCCTAGTCCAAACATGCACAGGTGTCATTTGCCCCAAAATGGAGATGTGAGTTAGGATATTAGTCAATGTGCATCACCTACCACTCGCAAGTGAAATGTACTATATGTCATACCCTCCCCCACCCACCACCCCCATCCCCGACCGACAACCAGTAGGAATGACAAGCTATGGTATTTTAATACCCCCACAGTCAAAAACCGGGGTAGTACATTTGGTCCTAATAAAAACGATGCGATGTGTAGACTGGAGGTATTTGCACCACAGACTCCAAAGAGCATAATAATACAGACATTTACTAACGACAGAACTCATTTGAAACTGGTCAATCTTCCATGAGGCCCTCAACAATATATATAATACAATATTTACAAAGATATGTGATATGCATTTAAAATGAATTGTAGTATATCCATGCATACATTAACGGAAAAATGTCTAAAACTGAGTTGCAAGACTTAGTCATTAGTATAGGTTTGATTAATCCACTGTAAATACAGTGTTTTGAAATGAATAACAGATTGGGCATTTTGTATATGGTGAGGAAGTGAGTTCCACATTTTAGAGCCTGAATAGGCAAACGATTTTCTGATAAACTCACTATTCGGTCTGGGGGAATATAGTTAAATTTCGCATATGTTTATTTGAAGTAAGAGTAAACGTATTTTTAAGACAAGCAGGAGCCTGATCATAAAATGTTTTAAATATAAGAATTGCTTTTTGGAATTTAACTCTTTCGGGAAACATCATCCAACAAAGTTCGGTAAAAAGTTCAACAGATGGAGTTTCGAAATCTTTATCCAGTATAAGTCTTGCAGCTCTTTTTTTGAATCTTACAATTTTATCTTCCAGAGAAACATTACAATTTCCCCCCATATCCCACAACAGTAATCTAAATGGGGTAAGATATAAGCATTGAAAAATAGTTTACGCATATATAGAGCATGGTGGCGGGGTGGGGAAGGGGTGTCTCTGAAGGACACGTTCCACATTCTATCATGACATTACAGCAACATTTTGCTATTTCTGCTTAACAGAGAAATTATATACAATTATGTAATTATACTCTTTTGTTTTAATCCCTCCTGAATAGCAAAACTTGCATTCAATTTTGCTCTAATTTTCATACCTTAAACATTTTTTATATCAGAATTCGAGTTGATGATATCAAAATAAGTGAAATTCGAATCATTGATACTTATGTCAGTGCATGTTAGATGGTGACGAAAGGAATTGAACGAATGTTTTATCGCGTGTGTAACACTCGATCAATGAAATACAATACTTCATTACAGTATTGTCTAAATAATTATATGATAACACCAAACAAAAGTACAAGCGGTGAGTATGGATTATCTTTACATTATGGTGGAACGGTAATATTAGTAGAAATAATTGATTTGAGATGAACGATTGTTCCGTCTAGATCATTTTTCATAACTGAGGATATATGGTTTTCCGGGATGAATTCAGTGTAGTGGGTGGGTGTTTGTGGAGAGGGCTGGGTGGGCCAAGTGCTGAAAAAAATGTGGGTGAAGGGGATGTCAACATTTTTTTTAAATTTTCTCCCATACCATAACTGAAAAAAACGCGTCTGAGTGTATCGTTTTGGTTGTTATTTGTTTTTTAAAAGGTACGCCCCACCCTCTCCTCACCCCCACCGAATCCCAAATCCTATCCGCCCCTGGTTTTAGGTGTTGCATTCACCTACCAAAGATTGTGAGAAAAGGAATAGCCGGCTTTTGGACTTTCGGACAAATCCTAATGCCGAATGTCCGGGGGTTGGCCCTCCGTAGCTTCCACCTCCCCACCCAGCCCTCTCCTCCCTAGACCACCAAACCGCTCACACATACGGTAGGTACCAAATATCCGAAACATGATTACTCGGAGGTTGATATGGGTTATGAACCAGTGACTATATGAAGTTAAATGAGAAAGCTAGTTCAAGACCGAAGAAGACACATTGATTGAATTGATGGAGATGTGTTATTAGAGATGCGATATTTGAGTTCTTGATTTGAGGCAATCATTAACGCATCAATTGTTTCATGATTATTATACATTGAGTATATATGCGTAATCTTGCTTTTTGTTCAGCAAAAGTATTCTGAAAGCAAGATTCCGTGCATGCTATTATAATAAACTGGAAGAAAAATGTTTTTGTGAAGCCAAACAATTAAAAACCCATCATAATTTGCACCGGTTTCACATATAAAATGTTCACTGAACTTTGAACTGTTTAAAGAGTTACAGGTGCACGGGCCTTTACCAGAATTGTAATGCGCACGTGCAAAGTGAATACACTTGACCGCTATTCTAGAAAAATAAATTCAGTTTAAAACATTTCATTGGGTCTAAAAATCCAAACACTCGATAAACAAATTCAAAGCACTGCTCTCCCGGTATCATCGCAAAACCAGTCACTGTTGCGCAACGATAGTGGTATCGGTTGCGCTACGAATAATCAATGATTCACAACAATGTCTGTTTACCAACGTAGACTTTGAAAGAAAATGGTAACTAGTTTGTATTTTAGCTAGTTTTCATTCCGAAAAATATCCTTAAACGTTAATATATACTTTGAATTATTATAACTTCAAAGGCCTAATGGCTTATAACTTCATGACTTCTGATTACTTCTAACTTCACGACTTCTAACTTAGGACTTAATGCCATCCAACTTAATGGCTTCTAACTTCGTTATATCTGACTTCATTACTTCTAACTTCACGACTTAATGACATCTAACTTAAGGGCTTCTAACTCATTATCTTTGACTTCGCAACTTAATGATATCTAACTTGATGCCTTTTAACTTCATGACTTCTAACTTCATAAGTTAGAAGTCGTGAAGTTAGAAGTCAGGAATTTAGAACTAGTGGAGTTAGAAGTCATGAAGTTTAATGTAATAAAGTTAGAAGTTACAACGTTTTAAAGGTTAGTGTGTTGGTGTATGTCAACGTTTATTTCTAGGAAAGGAACTCTATAAGCAACTGCTTTCGTTCCAATCCTTTTTCACATTTTGTATTATGTACATTTTCACAGATTGTATAAATATTGGAAATAAAATAAGTTTAAACCAACGTTTATTTCGGTTTTTAAGACTCTATATATGTATCCTGCAACGTATCCATATACACTCCTATAAATTAACATGCCCAGTCTTGGCCTACTCTATTTTGTCTTTGTTAAGTTACTTTATTTTATTGCCATTGGTGTATGTCATTTCTCCTCTCTCAGAGTTACAAAAATAGTAAAGTAAACGATGTGATTGCCATTGGTGTATGTTATTTCTCTCCTCTAACAATTGCAACAGTAGTAAAGTAAACGGAATGATTGCCATTGGCGTATGTTCTTTTTCCCCTCTCAGATTTGCAACAGTAGAAAGGTATACGGTATTATTGCCATTGGTGTATGTCATTTCTACCCTCTCAGAGTTGCAACAGTAGTAATCTAAACGGAATAATTGCCATTCGTGTATATCATTTCTACCCTCTCAGAGTTGCAACAGTAGTAAAGTAAACGGACACATTGCCGTTGGTGTATTCCATTTCCCCCCACTCATGGTTACAACAGTAGTAAAGTAAACGGACACATTGCCTTTGATGTATGCCATTTCCCATCTCTCAGAGTTGCAACAGTAATAAAGTAAACGGTATTATTGTCATTGATGCATGTCATTTCTCCTCTCTCAGAGTTACAACAGTCATACGTTGGTGTATGCCATTACTCCCATCTCAGGGTTACAACAGTTATAAAGTAAACGGTATTATTGCCATTGGTGTATGTCATTTCTTGTCTCTCAGAGTTACAACAGTAATAAAGTAAGTAAACGGTATGATTGTCAATGGTGTATGCCATTTCTCCCCTCTCAGAGTTACAACAGTAAAAATAAACGGTATGATTGTCGATGGTGTATGCCGCTTCTCCCCTGTCAGAGTTACAACAGTAGTAAAGTAAGTAAACGGTATGATTGTCAATGGTGTATGCCATTTCTCCTCCCTCAGAGTCACAACAGTAGTAAAGTAAACGGTATGATTGTCAATGGTGTATGCCATTTCTCCTCCCTCAGAGTCACAACAGTAGTAAAGTAAACGGTATGATTGTCAATGTTGTATGCCATTTCTCCTCCCTCAGAGTCACAACAGTAGTAAAGTAAACGGTATGATTGTCAATGTTGTATGCCATTTCTCCTCCCTCAGAGTCACAACAGTAGTAAAGTAAACGGTATGATTGTCAATGGTTTTTCAAATTTCGCTTTTGTTTGCTTCTTTTGCTTTCATTTAGCTTTTTCTTCTGTAGTTTTCCGAGATCAAGATCTGTATTTTTTTTAAAACAATAAATGAAGATTAAAGCAGAAAGTTTTGTGTTTTTTTTTGCAAAAAATCCTAACTTGCATGCCGCATTCTCGTCAAAACGTTGACATTCCAGTACTAATACATTCAGGCTAAACTAAATAGATATTGCTGATTCAGATCATAACAGACTATGAAGATGGGACATTGTGTGATGATTTGTTTTCAGCTGTAATTAAGGTATAAACACTACAGTCACTGACATAGAATAATCCTTAAATAGCACTACCGTTATTAGCTATCATATAGATTAATTAAACTAAATGTATCAGGTTGCAGCATATTTAACCTTTGTTGATCAATATATTGCAATTAAGTTATTAGTTCACTGCATAAACATAGAAAAATATATATCTAATTGCGAATCTCGCAAAAATGATGAACATCACGCGAAGGCCATACTAGTGTCATGATGAACTCATATCGAACAAGTGAGAACGTTCACTGTCCAGTTATTTCCATAAAAGTCCAGCAGTGTCTTATGTACATGGACTCATTTGTTTGTTTGTTTGAACGGCGTTTTACATGTTTTAGCACATGCTAGGCCACATACGACGGTCGATTTTTTTGTGATAAAGGCAGACCACCCCATTCTTTTCATGGATAGAACCAGTACTGTATACCTCCCGCCATCCGTAAGAATCAACACTTTCTCACTTGACAAGTCGTGCTCCAATGGGATTCGAACATTCCGCGGTGAAGGGCGAGAACGTTTTAGACGCAATGTCTTCGCTGGATGGCGGGAGGTATACAGTACTGATTCTACCCAGAGCAAATTTAGTGGTCTGCCTCTACCACACAAAAAGTCGATCGTCATGTGTGACCTAACATATGCTAAAAATGACACAAAACACCATTAAAACAATTGAATTGAATTGGATTTTATAGTCGCACCAACAGCTAAGGTCATATTGCGACTTTCCAGCTTCCACTGGTGGAGGACGACCCCAGGTGCCCCTCCGGGCAATTTTCGTGCACGGGCGGGCACCTGGGTAGAACCACCGACGTTCCGCAAGCCAGCTGGATAGCTTCCTCACATAAAGATTCTGAGGCCCCTGAGGGATCGAACCCACAGCGGTCAGAGACTCTAACACATTCAAGTAAATGTAAGGCGTGTCCAAATTCTTCTGCGTGTATACTAGTATATGTATTTAAGAAATATTTTCATACTAAAATGCAAAGATAATGTTTGGAGTGTCGTATTACGTCGGTGACCCCTTTTTCGCATCGTCCGTAGTATTGGAAGAGCTTATAGAGTTTTGGTAAGAATAATAAAAGTATATAACGTTATTGTCCAACTAAATAAGATTACTATGTCGTAATCGATTCCAAATTCCTCAGTATGAGGTTAACCATGTCATTTGCTGTTATTACATTGACACTAATGCCCATTTTGACTTTGGGGCATAACATGCAATACACAGCGGGCTTGGTGTGACCATCTTTTGTGCAAAACTATGGCTCAAGTCATCGGCGGAATTGATATGTGCAATAACTGACAGCCGTGCATCAAGCACCGCCGTAACGTCAGGCAACGACCAGAATCAAATAACCGGGTGATCAATGCATCAATTGATTGCAATATAAGGTATCCCAGATTGGTCGCGACCTGTGAAATTCAGGTCGAATATTTGTGGTTTTAGTTGCACAATTTTTGGTTTAAATATCTAAAAACTAATAGAGCAAAAAAGGGTCAGCTATATGTATCAAAAGGCCAACAAAATCGCACGACCTTTTTGTGCCAATCAAATGATTGATCGCCTGAGACACAGCTCTACTGATGTGTTCGCCTTTTTTAGTAAGTGGGTCAATGATGGGACATATGGCAATCTTGAATTAAAGGGACATATGGCAATATTTAAGTAGTTATCAAACATTACTATTAGCTGCTCGATTAATCCAGGGTCCGTATTCATACAGCTTCTTAGCAATATCTTAATTCAAAACTTTATAAATGTTTCAAAAATCTTTTTCTATCGTTTTAAGACATTTTCTTTATACTTTTAATAATGCTATGGATTAATAAACCCCACAGCTAAAACAAAAACTTAAAATAGGTGCGCTGTAGTGTCCCTGAGAGGCTAATAAGGATAATTGAAAACATGTAAAAATCTTAAATTTTGAATTAAGTAATATTTTCTTCTTAAGTTGCTTTATGAATACGGACCCAGTATCATTTTGACTTTAAGTATGCTGCTTGAAATATAAGATTTCTCTTTTAAAAGAACAGGAACTGAACTGAACACGATTTTGTTATCAATTAAACAAATCCTGTCACATTATATGGGCTAACCGCCTCAGCCTTCTTAAAGGCTAGCCAAAAACAACAATGCTATCCATATCAGCGTCCTCGATTTTTTTGCATATTAAGCATGTACGACAAGTTCTAGTTCATTCATCATACTCTTCCAGGATGTAACAGGGTACGATTGGATCGTTTAATCGTTATTGCTATACACTAAATCAACCGGATGTGCTCCCCTAGTGCAGTCGAACGGAGTTCTATATAAAAGTCATAATCTTTCCTTCTTAACCTATTTTTAGTGCAGTTTCCTATGGAAGACGGATGCGGCCATTTCGACTTCGCGACTTTTCGCCCTGTTAATACAAGGCGAAAAGTCGAAGGCGAAAAGTCGCCAACACGAAAAGTCGAAGGCGAAAAGTCGCCAACCCGAAAGGTCGAAGGCGAAAAGTCGCAAACCCGCCGATTTGGACTTTTCGCCACGAAATTTCGTCCAAAACGGCGGGTTTGCGACTTTTCGCCTTCGACTTTTCAGGTAGGCGACTTTTCGCCTTGTGAAAAGGGTTATTAACAAGGCGAAAACTCGAAGGCAAAAAGTCGAAATGGCCACATCCGTCTTCCATAAATGACTATTGCAAGTGAGTCAACAAACCGGATATATATCTTGAAGTCGAAAAGTCGCCAACACGAAAGTCGCCAACCCGAAAAGTCGAAGGCGAAAAGTCGCCAACCCGAAAAGTCGAAGGCGAAAAGTCGCAAACCCGCCATTTTAGACGAAATTTCGTGGCGAAAAGTCGAAATTTTACACTATCGGATTGGCGACTTTGCGAGTCAAAATTTCGTCCAAAATGGCGGGTTTGCGACTTTTCGCCTTCGGATTTCGGGTTAGCGACTTTTCACCCTCGACTTTTCGCCTTGTATTAACAGGGCGAAAAGTCGCGAAGTCGAAATGCTTTCCTGTTATGTTTGGGCTTTTACTGTATTCTGGAGATTTTATTGATATTTGAAACTGCAGCTCATCATGTTTTTAACAGTTTCGGAAGTGAAAGTAGATAGGGTATGCAATAATAACGTTGACCTTTGACCCGGTGTTAGTACACAGCTGAAGAAATATTTCTTCGAAGATACTCAGCTCCACATTTCCTTGTTGATGTTTAAAGCAGACATATTTATTTGCATGATAAAGTACGTTTCCCAGAACTCTTAACTATTAAAGTATGCGATGTCAACAGGTCGTCAGCATTCTCTCTTAACTATGGAAGGGGTATGGAGACTCATTTACGCTATTAGAACCTAATAACACATCTGTTATTCCTTTATTTAAAGATGAATGGCCACCCTTTTTGTAGTATTATCAATTAACAAATTTAACTCTTAAATTTCTTGATAGTCCCGGAGAGAAACATATATGTAAAACCGCTATTAAGTTGTATGTAAAAATAAGTATTATTTGCATGACGTAGATACTATTTTACCACTGCGTGACTGCACGGGGAAATGAGGTAAATCTGAATTGTATATAGCTGCACAACTATTGCCAGACATTTAGCTGTGGATTAATTTACCTTTTCAAAATTTTCTACGTCATCAAATAAAATCTTATTCTCGCTTTTCACAAATATTGCAAAATATCTATTATTGTGTATTGATTTCGATTTAAATAAACATAAACATGTTCATGAAAAAAACATGACCGGAGAACTTTAATGCAAGCTCTTCATCCGACATATCAAGGGTTCCAATGCTGTTTGTTTGTTTATTTGTATGGTATTTACGTCATTTTCAACACATGTAAGGTTATATATGACGGTGTTTTTTTGTTGTTTTTTTTGGTGGAGGCAGACCACCTACAACCAGTACTTTACACATCCCGTCATCCATAAGAATTGACACTTCCTCACTTACAAGTGCAACACTGGCGTAACTACATAGACATTAAAGAACCAGATACAACTGTGTTGAACCCTTGGCTGTACACTAGTACTCACATGTACCCAGGAATAATTGCTAAAGTATGTCGATCTATAAAATGTTTTCCCTTCTCATGGAGAGCTCTTCTCATAGATAGCTCTTCTCATTCATGGATAGCTCTTCTCATGGATAGCTCTTCTCATGGATAGCTGTAGGTCTAATTACACTAAATCAACAGGATGTGCTCGCCTGGTGCATCGAAAGTAGTTCTGTATTAAAGAGTGCTAATCTTTTTTTCTTTAAAAAACTTTTTTTAGTGCAGTTTCCTGTTATTTTTTGGCTGTAACTGTATTCTGGACATGTTGTTGATATTTGAAAATGCAGCTCATCATGTGTTTGACAGTTTTCTATATAAATTTGAGAAGTGAAAGTAGACAGGGTATGAAATTGCAAGGGGTGAAAATAGTGTTGACCTCTGACCCGGTGTTAGTATACAACTGAAGAAATGTTTCTTAGAAGGTATTAAACCCCCTATTTCCTTGTTGATGTTTAATAGCAGACATGTTTATTTGCATGATAAAGTAAGTTTCCCAGAATACTAACGAGGTTTGAGTTTTTAACAGGTTGTCAACATTCTAACTTTACTATGGAAGGGCAATGGAGACTCATTTACGCTATTATAACCTGTAATTCCCAACACCTATTATAGGCTCCAGGGCCGTTGGGCGTTCACCTTTAGACGGTGTATCTAAACCAAAAATACTAATAGTAGTAGTAGTAGTAGTAGTAATAGTAGTAGTAGTAGTAGTAGTAGTAGTAATAATAATAATGTAGTAGTAGTAGTAGTAGTAGTAATAATAATAATAATAATAATAATAATAATAATCATAATAATAATAATAATGATAATAATAATTAATAATAATAATAATAATAATTTAAGATTGCACTTTCATCACTATAAATATATAAATATATTATAAAATCAGCAATAGGTAATCTACAAAAACAATCATAAGTTGCACTGAACTATTAAAATATTCATTAGAACTGATTTGTAGATATGTTGGTAACGTAGAAAACTAACGGGACGCCGTAAGTTTTAACCAAATCAAGATTGCCATGTGTGCCTTTAAATTAAGAAATTAAAGAACGCGTTGCCACTACATGTGTATTCTTTGTTTTCATACACCGAATTTTTATTCTGATACCGTATACAGATTAACGAGTTAGAAGAATGCAGATATGTGTTTGGTCTGTGGTTCGATCAATACTCCCTATTAATTGATCACCCGATTGATTAAACGGTGTTGTTTCTGCAATTAAATCGTCTCACAAAAACGAATTATATACCTCCTAGGATCAAAGCGAAAATGAATGTTTCAAACTAATAGGATTATGCGTAAAAATAAGTTTATACAGTGAAGTAATAAGAGATTATTAATTCACTGGTTTAAACACTTATTTTTAACAATTTTCAAAATAAATAATTGCGTTGTTTTTTATTTGTAAAATATTCAGCAGAATTGTTCAATACAGTCTTTTACAGGGGAATATATGCGCGTTTATTTTTTAAAAAAACAACAACAACTTTTAGAAATTATAGACTGAGGAAGAAACAAAGTATTAAGATTTTAAAAAAAATAAAAAAAATACGTCAGCGCTATGTGATATTTATATTTATTTATACAATAAAACATTTACCGATGGAGTGTCACATTGTGTGAAAATAAACACATCAGAATTATTTGGTGCGGAAGATGCGTGGTTTTAAAACTACATTCTGGAAAGATCTAACACTGTGTTTTATGCAAAGCGACATTGACCAATGACTTTTGCGACATCGTGAGAAACTGCGCTCGTATACAAGCTACATATGAACAGCAATTTTACAAAATACACCATAAAATGAAAGGACGTAAATCTAAGTAAAAGACATGAATATTTATCACAAGCTTAAGACATACATTTAAGCACGTGAGCTGTCTTAAGTTGACTTATTTCACAACGATACAAGTTAAAAGCATTCACTAATTTGGATATTGACAATACTACCTTCTGCTGTGAAAACACCAAGAGGCAAATATTTCAGAATTAGGTAAGTTAGCTTTATATGTATGTCATATATACACATTTTATTTCATGCATTTTATATTTGTTGAATACCTTGCGTTGGTACGGCTTTGTTTACGTTAATGTTAAAACTCTAAGTTTATACTTTTAAAATTCAAAATTCGAACACATTGTCCCTGCATATGAAAACTAGATAAAACCGTTTTTACCATACTGACATAATATTTACTGTTAGCAGTTTAGTTAATTATTAAACGTAATTGTCACGACATTTTTTTTTAAAAAATATTTATACAGAATATGAAAATAAAATTGCATAAATAAATGGATAGCTACACAGTACTATAGCTATTCTATTAATCCAGAGATTTCATATATTAGGACCAGTTATCGCATCGCCACTGTCTGTCATACTGAACATAGGCCTACGGCCACGGGCCAATATTGGATTAATAACTGGGCCAATATGAAATCGCTTGATTAATTCAAAGACACCTATGGGTAAGATCCGATCTTACAGAAAAATTCAACGCTTATTTCAAACGCATACTATACTCAACAAAAAAAAAAACTTCCGCAAATTTACCCATACATGTAGACACAATGAAAATATATTTTGTTTGGTCTTATATGTTAATACCCTTGTGAAAAGGCCAGCACTGTCATGAAAACAATTTTCCTTGAAACAAACTTGTACGCACAGTTATTCCCCTTGTTTTGGTTTAAACAACATTTCCGGGTCTTGTGGTTTAAACTTTGATTTAACACAGTATTGAAATAAACAAAAGATAACCACAGCACCAAAAAGACGAAGAAAGTAAGCTGACGTGTTCTCTACTTTTGCGCCATACAGCTTTCAAGAATGAATATTTTCATATTACCTCCCTTTATAATACAAATATAGTGATTTTGCAATTTGAATAAAACATAATTTAGCAGCAACACACTAACTCTGGTTTTTGATGATTATTAATATTGATCAGAATGATTGAGTGATAAGTATATACTGATGAAATTATATCTAGATTGGTGTACAACGTGTAACAAAGTCAACCCTTTACAAATCACAGCTTAAAATGCGGAAGTTTCTTTTTTTGGTCAGTGTATTTTTAATTCTTATGCCGGTAAAACATTACATCTTGTATAGCATATACGATTAGATTTTATTTAAGATAGCACTTATTAAACATGTTAAAAGTACTTTATGCAAACGTGAAAGTTTAAAGCAACAACATTTAATAATGCGCAATATAATGACACATAAAATAAGCACTACAAGACTGTACCACTATATACACATACAAGCTTTCACGTGAAGATTAATGTGTTCCTTTAGGATCTTCGTATTATTATGCGAGATTTGACAAATATCTGAACTATCCGTCATGGTGCAGGTATACCGTTGACAGGCCTTCAGATGTTATCTCATAAATTATGTAACATACACACGTATGAGAAACATACAAAACTGTGAAATAAAGTATTACAACCGGTCGGTACAAGTCCTACAGGAGCGTTTAACCTTTCAACCCGCTAAATACAACTATAATAGCCTTTGCGTCCATTGTAAACCCAGTAACTCGCAGGCTGATCACGGTTTACAATATTCATCTGCTGATCAGTCATTTTCCCCAAAACATCCATTTTTTTGTATTTTTGTGATTCCAAAGTTCTTGATATTATATCTGGTAGGTTAAATAAAGGGACTAGAGTATATAAAAAATGACATAAAAATATTTAATCAAAGAATACTGTTCAACCTCATATAAACACGCATGCATACATAGCCTCACGTACAATTAACTAATTATAACATAGTAGTTTAACAATTGGCAGTAGTTTAATCCGTATCATGTCCTATAACCTATAGGTTGCTATAAGTCTATTAAAATATAAACCAGCCCTCAAATAGACATTCATGTTATGCACAGTCACAAACAAATGTAAACGAATGTATCTCGCGCGTCACACCATTTGAGTTAGAAAATACTATTCTGTTATGATGATACCACTCAGGTATAGTCAAGAAAACCACATAGGCACTGCAGCTCAAGTATTGTTACGGAACCACTAATATATAAGTACGTCCACTCAGGACCAACAACTTAGGTAACGGTACGGGGCCGCACAAGTATGTGTACACGTCCACTCAGGAATCCCCACTTAGGTAACGGTACGGGACCACACATGTATACGTACAAATCCACACAGGAGCCATTACTTATGTAATGGTACAAGACCAAACAGGTATATATGTTCAAACCCACACAGGAATCACCACTTAGGTAACGGTACGGGACCACACAGGTGTATGTACACGTCCACTCAGGAATCAATATGATGAAAGTTTTACAATGTTATGTGTGTGTGTGTGTGTGTAATTCTAAGGGTTATAGTCCGTCCGCCAACGAACACGTCAAGGTATACCTGACGCGATGGGCACAATAGAGTCTGGACTTTGTTTTACAATGTTAACAAGGAAGTGCCTACACATTACGACTGAGGAAGGACAATACATTATCAGATAAGCTAACTTTCAAGACATCTAAGCTAACACATATCATCTAAATTGACTTTAAACTAATGAAAAATGCATTTAAATAGAATGGTCTTAATTCAAAGAAAGAACTGTCCATTATATATATGTAGCGGTTTAGGGGTTAAAGAGAAAACACCACCACTTCTATAAGCTCATTTCACTTTTCGCCGCCCGGCTTGACGTCCAGTCCTCGTCGAAAGACCCCTGTCACTGTGCGTGCTCCTTTTGCATGTTTGACTCTTCTTGGTGTTCTTTGTTCGAGGATAAACAAAGTTCTGAGAGGCTTTTTTAAAACGTTCGTTTTTATCTTTTAGCAAATATCATCCGTTCGAAACGCTATCAATTTTGTGCGTAAGCAGTGGACAGTTTCGTGGCAATTCGGCACATGCTGCAGTCAACTCTGCATTAAGTACGATGCTCATATTACTTCCTTATTAAATCTAGCATGGGTTAAACTGGAAAGTGTGCGGTATTCCATTAATCTAAATCTAGTTAGTAGCTGCAATACATTCGGGTTCAAACATTCATTCCTATGGACATTACATTAGTATAATAATTGTCATTCAGTGCGTATGTGTGTATACCAAGTATATTCTCCTGAAGTGGTACTCCGTCCTTTTTGTTAAGTGGTATCATGGGTTCTATTTTGTATTAGGATACTTAGCTTCTATTTCTTTGTTTATTGGCTAGGTCCTCAGATAGGTCCTTAGGTAGGTCCTTAGATATGTCCTATCCATCCCAGACCTATCATTCCTATCATTATTATTTAACGAATGCAAAGAGGCACTTTCGATGACTCAATCAGGTTTTTACGATGACCGAATGAAAATTAAACGAATTTGATTACATGCTATTTAACTTTTGTATACAAACTTCAAAAGGTACTTTGCCGATAAATATTCTCTGTTTATGTTTAAATCGTTGATTACGTACGGTTTATTTTATAGAAATATTCCTTATTTTTCGTCAAAGAAAATTTCTTCGATCAGTTTACTCCCCCATTTATAGAAAAACATTTATACTATAAAACACATATTTTGCGACCAATACGGACGTTTTAAAGAATCCCACTTTATATTTGTTGTTAGATTAGTACATACATACTTATCTACTTTACAACACACACACAAATGACAAGGCAGAAGCTTTTCAAAAAAATAATTGCTTAACACGGAAAGACTTAATCAAACCAAGTTTGATGCTAAGAGGAATAGGATGATATCTCTTTCTTTTGATTTTTTTCCTAGATAATGTATTTGCTAAGATTTTATCATGTAATACTATCTCACAAATAGAAAATCAAAATAATGTCTTGATAAGTCACTTCACTTGAATCTCGAACTTACTTCTCGTTCTTTAAACATACGTTTTGCTAATCGAATCTCAAAAGTCGCATTCGCGTTCTGCGCGATATAAATCACTGAGAAGTATCTTTTTCGCACAGGAGATAATTAAAGGTTGAACAAAAAAGGCTGATTAGTCTTTCATAAAATATACAGCACAGATGTTTTATTTTACCAGCGTATTTAACATGTTACATGCGAAATACATCATAAAGCAGGTTACAATTAAGGCCTATATCTGTAAATCAATTTTAGGTGTTGTCATATTCGCCTCCTAAAACCTCTAACATTTACAACAGTCACAACGCCATAACGGTATTTTCTATATCCCATATGTTGACCCTCATTTACAACAGCAACAATACCATAACGGCATCTCATGTTAACCGTCATTTACAACAACCACAATACCATAAAGACATTTTTTTATATTATATCTCATAGTTTGACCCTATATATTGAACCAGTTTATGAAGCGGATTAAACTTTGCTCCGTGTCATCTTTCCCCGCAGCAGACGAAGGTTAAGAACGAACGTGATTGTAAATCAATAAGTAGAAGTAGAAACTAAGCCGATATAAGAATTAAGCCGTCTCTATGGCTGAATGATGATATAACGTTATTGACTGGCGGGATTACGAACATTATCTTTCTATTCATCCGGTGTTCAGCCGCAGTTATTGTTGTGTTTAGCATGTTTAAAGTCCATTACCCAGAACGAGGCCATTACATTGAGAAGAAACACATACAATAATTTGTATTAAAGGCCCATTGCTGACCTAATTTAAGCATTAAAGGCCCATTTTCGACCTAATTTAAGCGTTAAAGGCCCATTTCCAACCTAATTAAAGCTGGAATTATATGTATTAAAGGCCCATTTCCGACCTAATTAAAGCTGGAATTATATGTATTAAAGGCCCATTTCCGACCTAATTAAAGCTGGAATTATATGTATTAAAGGCCCATCTCCGATCTAATTAAAGCTGAAATAAGTTGTATTAAAGGCTTATTTCCGAACTAATTAAAGCTGAAACGCTTGCCTATTGACGTCAATATATGTTTATTGACAATACAAGCTTTTCCGACGATAAAACTGTTTTTTAAAAATAAATCAAAATAATGTCTTGATATATAAAATTCAGTATGTTTCCCATACATAACTTTCCATGGAGGCCGCCATATTTGTTTACATGCATAACCGCAGTTAAGATTTACCTGTTTTTAAGTGTGGGTTAATCTCACAGTTTCATATTTAAAAATAATACATTTGGTAAAAACAAATTTCTCTCATTCTAATAAATGTTCTTTATTAACTCATTAACAATTCTGAAAAAATATTTTGAAGCATTTATCTGGCAGGTTTTGATTTGTGTGACCTTTCATTCTATGAATGACCCGTCATGCCAATCATGCTATATTTAGAATACTAGTACCGCATCCTATAAACGACATGCGTTACTTTTAAAGATGTAAAATTAGCACCCAGTATTATTATCTGGAGATCACGGGTCTGGGGTTTGTCGGTATGTCCTCTGGCAAAACACGTATAGCCTCTCGTGTGTCGGACCCTATCTTCCGAATAAGTTAAAGAACCGTATTTATCTAATAGATAGTAGGAGTTGGGCACTTTTCTAAGATTCTAACTGAGGCGTTTCTGGACAGACTACAAACAATGTGCAAGCCCTATGTTACTAAGAGTTTATGAGCGCATGCCCCACCCTGATGTTTTGTTGTTTAAGGATGTGTTGGTTTGTTTGTTTGAATGGTGTTTTACGTCATTTTTAGCACATTGTAGGCCTGATATGACGGTCGATTTGTTTGTGGTAGAGGCAGACCATCCCATTTTTCAGAACCAGTACTGTATACCTAAGAATTGACAGTTTCGCACTTACCAGTTGAGCTTCCAGTGGGATTCGAACCAGCAGCGGTAAGAGACGAGAAGGCTTACAACGCAAAGTCGTTAACCCCTCGACCACGGTTGTTTAAGAATGCATTTGGTGAGCCCTGGTGTATTTTCTAAACAAAATTATTGTTTGTGGAAAAAATGTGCAAGCTCGAACATTGTGTCTTAAAGGCAGCTAAGCAACTGTCTAACGTCTATGATGCGGCTCTAAATTATCTAAAATAATGTGTTGAACACAGCTTGATGAGCTGTAAGACAATATTTAGTTCCGACTTGTGCGTGGTACATTATTGGGTTCATTGCGTTCGTTGTATCTATCCATCTATCACGGTACTGTCTACTGTTATTTGTGAAGTCTGTCACGTCTGCAACTGTGTATATGTGCGCACTCCAGCAAAGTTCGTTTTAATTGTAAGAAATCAATAACATTCCTCTACATGTGCTATAGCGTATAATTACAAATGGTCAATCGATATTCACATAGAAATGTAGCTATTTGTATCAAGTAATTAAAACAATTCACGTCCATGTGGAATTGTCTCTGCAGCGTTTCTGTACATACCCATTCAGGGGAGAGTACTCTGAATATAATACACTTCAGGGGAGAGTACACTAATACTAGTATACTTCAGAACGCTTAACATGCCCTCATATGTCGTGTTAATGGTTTATATAGAGACACATAGATGTAACTCTTTTGCCACTGGCAGTTTCAAGGCGGCATCCCAATGTCATTCAATTGATGAAACCGTTTTGCCCATGGCAGTTTCAATGCGACATACCTTGTCATTCAATATATGTAAACTGTTTTGCCCTTGGCAGTTTCAATGTGACATCCGCATGCCATTCAATAGATGTAACCTTTTTGCTCTGGCAGATTCAAGGCGATATCTCTATATTCGTAGGTCAGTATACATGTAAGCTTTCTGCTCCAGGCAGTTTCAAGGCGATATTCCCATGTCATTCAATAGATGGAACATTTTATGCCCATAGCAGTTTCAAGGCGATATTCCCATGTCATTCAATAGATGCAACAGTTTTGCCCATGACAGTTTCAAGGCGATATTCCCATGTCATTCAATAGATGGAACCTTTTTGGCCCATGGCAGTTTCAATGCGATATCCCCATGGCATTCCATAGATGTAACCTTTTTGCCCCTTGCAGTTTCAGAGAGAATATCCCATGTAATTCGATAGATGTAACCTTTTTGCCTCTGGCAGTTTTAATGCGACATCCCCATGTCATTCAACAGATGTAACATTTTTGCCCCTGGCGGTTTCAAGAGAATATCCCCATGTCATTCGATAGCTGTAACCTTTTTGCCCCTGGCAGTTTTAATGCGACATCCCCATGTCATTCAACAGATGTAAATGTTTTGCCCCTGGCGGTTTTAATGCGACATCCCCATGTCATTCGGTAGTTGTAACCTTTTTGCCACTGGCAGTTTCAATGCGACATCCCCATGTTATTCGATAGACGTAACATTTTTGCCCCTGGCAGTTTCAATGCGACATACCCATGTCATTCAATAGATGTACCATTTTCCCCCTGGCAGTTTCAATGCGACATCCCCATGTCATTCAATAGATGTAACCTTTTTGCCCCTGGCAGTTTCAATACGACGTACCCATGTCATTCGATAGATGTAACATGTTTGCCCCTGGCAGTTCCCCATGTCATTCGATAGATGTAATATTTTTGCCACTGGCAGTTTCAAGGCGACATCCTCATATCATTCAATAGATATAACATTTGTGACCCTGGCAGTTTCAATGCGACATACCCATGTCATTCAATAGATGTAATCTGTTCGCCCCTGGCAGTTTCAATGCGACATCCCCATGTCATTCGATAGATGTAACCTTTTTGCCTCTGGCAGTTTCAATGCGACATCCCCATGTCATTCGATAGAAATAACCTTTTTGCCCCTGGCAGTTTCAATGCGACATCCCCATGTCATTCGATAGATGTAACCTTTTTGCCTCTGGCAGTTTCAATGCGACATACTCATGTAATTCGATAGATGTTACCTTTTTGTCCCTGTCAGTTTCAATGCGACATCCCCATGTCATTCAATAAATGTAACATTTTTGCCTCTGGCAGTTTCAATGCGACATACCCATGTAATTCAATAGATGTAACATGTTTGCTCCTGGCAGTTTCAATGCGACATCCCCATGTCATTCGATAGATGTTACCTTTTTGTCCCTGTCAGTTTCAAGGCGGTATCACCATTCGATTCCTGTTACATAATGAGAATGTCTACACACGCACTTAGTTCCTTTGCACCAGTCACAAATATGCATTTTTTTCAAAGTATATATATAGTACGTGGTATCGATCTGTAGTTTAAACCGCGTCAGTTTTTAGAGTATAAACACTAGGTTATGTGTCACGTTCTATATTGCGTCTAACAACGACACCGAATCATTAAATATTCAGAAAATAAAATTGTCTTTTCAAAGATCGGTGTACCGCAGCCGGGCATCAAACCACAAGAGTCAAGAGGTTTATCTATCTAAGAGGTCCATGGTTCGATTCATGGCTGCGGCGCGCCGAATTTGTACATGGCCCTTTTTTCTGATTACACAAGGATATAGCCTGGAACAGCTCCTGGTATGAATATCACATACTTTATGACAATATACATTCATTGGTTAAATCCTAAACCGTGTTGTTCACAATTGTGCGATAAAAATAAATTTTAATTCCAATACAACGGCAATATATAGCCTAGTTTAAAATATCTCGTTATATATCAACGATATATCACTGTAACATTGCAACGTTAGGAGAATAAGCAAGGCAATGCGAAAGATATCACTGTAACGTTTGCAACGTTAGGAGAATAAGCAAAGCAATGCGAAAGATTTCAGATGTGTGCGTTATTTTCATATTTTATGGGTATTAGAATAGAAACAGAGCATCGTTTACGGTGAATTATCTTGTAATATTCGGACTCGTGAAATTATTCTTAACAATTTGACTCCAAACCGTAATATATTAGACGATGATAATTCACCGTAAATGATGTTCTATTTCTTAAATAATGTTAAACTGCGGAATGCAACAGAAAATGTTTAGAGCATATGAAAGCCTAGACATTAAGATTTAACATACTGAAAATTAGACAAAATTAGACATCTCCTTCACTTAAAATTTTGCATTTGAAATTGTGCACTTTTCGTATAACTTATAATGGCAATATATGTCAGAAATCAGACAGGTTTGATGGGGGATTTCACTTTAAATACCTTCATTTATCATAATAAGTGCAACTTTGAACACCGAATGTACATCAATGTCATCTAAACATTTTTTTTGACAGAAATGCATGTTGAATTACCCCACCCACCAAAATCACAAAAGTCTGCATGTGTCAAAGGTAAATCTACGTCTTATGCATCTTCACGGCATAATTTGAAGAACATACTCATATTAAGAGCATTGGTAATGCATTTGGGGTAATACATTAATCCCCTTGTACTACTCATCGGCTTGTATTGTCGGCATCTATTATTGCCGTCAACAAGGCGCACATCTGTACACCGTTTATATGTCGGTAATTTTAATGCGAACTTTAAGGAACATAACATTCCATATAACGGCAAAATTGCAATAAAAAAACGTTTATCAAAACTCTAGCCAGGTGTTCAGGTCGTATAATGACATATATGTGCCGATTAAAAGTATATGTGTATTCGACGATTTTTAAAACACCCGTGATTGAATATTCGTAAAATGAATTATGAGTTGGTAACTCTTAATTCGACGCTCCAGTTTTGGAGTTTGGCGAGGCTGGTTAAAGCGGTTTATATTGTGTCTATAGACAATATAGAGTTTGGATTCTCAAAATAGGTGATATATACGTCGTCAGTAGGTTAAGAAACGGTGTGCATATGTTGTAACATTTGGTTGTTTTGGTGGGATAGCTACTTTAACTCGTTCTGCGCAGTACACGTACTATACTTTTTTATTTTAAGTTAAACTGACATGTATTTAAAGTATGACTATTTAAACAAAACTGAGAACACTAACTTTGATAGACACAAACTAGTACGTTCCCTGGGTATCTTATATCTAATACCATTATTATGGAGAGCATTTGTTTCCATTTAACTTTTCCACTGATGTATTTAAGTATTGACACAACAACGGCTTACATGCAACTTTTTTTGTATAAAACCTAGATACATTTATACCACCTGGAATTGAATTGAATTGAATTGGGTTTTAAGGCGCACCAACACATGAAAAGGTTATATGGCGCCTAACAGGCATGAACATGCCAGGCTCATCCTCCATGTATATCGAGATAAAATATGGAAAATGGGTCTAGAACCTTCTCACCCTGAACTAGAAACTCCATTTACGCTGGAGCCACGTTTATTGTTTTTCTGCCACTGCCCTTTTGATGCGAGCGAGATGACACCTGAAACAATGCAGGGATCATGATGAAGACCTTTAATGAACATGAACAAAAAATGTTATTAACTATTACGTTCATGCTTGCTGAAGACAATAATTGTATACACATATATACAGCAACTTACAGTGTATGAAAATTGGGCAATATTACAAAAGAGGCTCCATGGATAAGACCTTAACATCGTTGAATTGAGCACGCCGACATTTTGTATCAGCTATTTTTTAATACATTTACATGTATGAAGTAGATAAAACTATTTAATGATTAGTTTCGTGGTGAGTTTTCCGCTTCATATACATTAATACAATACACTTGGAGTCATGCTTCGAGTAGTTATAAATGATCTAAGCGCCACACAAACGTCTGTCTGATAATGTTCCCGCCTCATGCCAAGTACATAGTCAAAGTGTGGAGAATACTCATACAAGCAGACCAAGACAAATCCCCACCCACACTACAACAGCTTCTCAGTAATGTTACATACTTTATTTTACCTATAAATGGTCAAATACACTGAGGCTATTGCTCCTTTAAAGTTGTATTGACATAATTTCAATAAAAAAAATGTGTTAATGTATTGGCAAGGCTCCGACAGTATCATATAGAAATAACAAAACAGTGTTTGTTTTAAACGTGCAACGAACGGTTCTGTAATCGGTCTTGCATTGACATCGAATTACATCCACTTATCTTGAAGAGACCGAGACTATGAGGTGCTGGTTGCTTGTCAGTTTGGATCGTCAGTCCTTTTGAGATTCTTTCCTTTTGAGATTCTTCCCTTTTGAGATGCTCCATCCGTCTTTCTTTGGATTTAAGTTCGCATTACCTGTCCAGATATGTGTCTCTTAGTAACGAATAGATTTCCTATGGTTTAAAGGGACACATGGCAATCTTGATTTAAAAAAAAAAAGAAAAAAAAAAAAAGCGTCCCGTTAGTTTTTCAACATGTCTAACATTTGTTCAATCACTAATATTAATTATGAGAATAGTATAAAGCAAATTGTGCCGTAATAAATGTCAATCGAAGTAAATCCGCGAATAAATATAATCGGTCAACAATACTGAGTCAAATCTGTATGCTAGAAACAAGCCTTGGAATGTTTTTGCATATTATTAAATGGTGATTATATTGCACCAATACTATGTTTAACCCTATTGTAGAATAAGACGAAACAAATAAAAACTCAAACTTTATTTAATTATATGCACGCAGGTTTGACGTCAAAATGATACTGGATAAAAAAGACACTCGTTACTCTAATTTCAATGCTTGATAAACTCTTCAAGATATTGTCCGGTTTACTTCCCCAGCCACGGACGAGGATTAAGGAACGTGTTTTGACTAAGCTCAGTGGTGCCGGTGACAACAGAACAGAGAAAAACAACAACATTGCAGCTTAATCGAGTGATTCTAGTTTATAATCCTTCTATTTTTTCATCTTTGACTTTAGTTTTACCAATACCCTGGATTTATCATTAGCAGAGCTAAGTTTGAATGTTGAATACATAGCTGGGTTCGAATGTTGAACTTATATTTCTGTTCAACTGCTGAACGCAGCGCTGAGTTCGAATGTTAAACGCAGCCTGTGTTCGAACGTTTAACGCTGGGCTGAGTTCAAATGTTAAATTCAAGACTTGGTTCTAATGTTAAAAGCATGGCTGTGTTCGTATGTCGAACATTGGACTTTGACCGAACGTTGAATGCAATGCTGGTTGTTATAATATTCTTCGGAACGCCTCTCGTCAACTAGCCATCTGTCCCGAGCATTATTATGATGATATAAATAGTTTTGTACTTATGTATGACACCCTACAAGCGTTGTGTACAAACTGGCCTGACTGTACAAGTAATTCCTGCTGGCAACATTTATCCATCTCCTCACAATCTTTAATTCGAAGTTTATAAGAATCTTTCATGGGTATCCGGTGAAGATAGGGAATTCCAACCCGAGGTATAAGTGTTTTTATCGGAACCGAGGCTCTGCCGAATGAAACACTTATACCGAGGGTTGGAATTCCCTATCTGAGCTGAATACCCATGATAGATTCTTTTTCTTGCATATCAGACACATGTTGTGCGTTGACGCCGCCGGATACTAACGTGTTGCATGTTTTCCTGCATAACGGATGTTGACGCGCGTGAATTTTATCTCGACCCTAGGGATGAAAATATCTAGCCCCGGTAAAATGACGAATATCCTTGTCCGGTATGCAAGAATACAGTTTCCCGACTGCTGTATATGTGTATATGGACATGGCCCAGTAGACTGCACGGTGGATTAAACTGGAGGCTCTAGCCTCAACGGCGCTACTTAGTTTCGTTAGTGTGTTATTGGGCAAAAGTCTTTAGCCTCGGCCATCGGACCTGGACGTAAACCGGGCGGTCTCGTATATGGATTCTATCCTATGAGCACGTTTACAAAACCATGCGGATTATATTCGTTAGTAATCGTAGCCATATTCCCGGACCCCGGCGTATCCGTTCCCTCTCTCTGGAGTAGTAGAGCTCTAAATAACCTATATTGTGCTGACGAGCCGTTAAAACGTTCAAATATATTCATTATTATTAACATAAAAAGAGCCGTTTCTGATATTTTTCTATGATTAAATGGACTGGAGGAGATCTGGAAGATTAATGGGTGTCAGTCCAAATACGAGTAAAACCCTCGTAATGTGTTATATATGCATTAAACTAGGTCCCATAAAATAATCGATTTAAATATTGTTAATTAAATAGTTTTGTCTGGAAACCTTGTTTTGGGTGAATAAATTATTTATTTTAACTCATATGATGCTTTAAGCCTATATTAAGTTATTTTGTTGGGATCTAACTACACGTTTATTTAATAGTTTGTACAACTTCTAGCAAAATGAACCCCATGTGAATTAACATTGATGCGTTAGCAACAAAAATACACTAAGTCGTCGTGTTTACCGGCTGAAACATTTTCGTAAATAATAATTCCCAAACAGAACACAATATGCGTATGTTTTTTTTTGCACGTTCACATTTTATATGAAACATATTTTGAGGGTTTTCTCTTGTATTTGTGTTGGCACCAATTGCTCTTTCAGATCGCCCCTAGACCCTTAAGGGAGTCACAGAAAATAAATCGCTGATCTCACTAAATTGATAGATTAGAAAGGCATGATATAAGATTAATTGTATGGATGAATTCTGCAAAGTACACCGGCTTCTAAATACGAGCGACATTGTTGCGAAACAAGATACGAAACTGGGGATGAAAAGCGTTTTTTCAATAAAACTTCTTACTTTGGTGCAAAATATAGTTTTACTTAATATAACTTCTACCTCAGAAGACGTAATAATATCGTGTAGACAGGAAAAGGCAATGTAGGTATAAACTATGATCATTTTATGTACAATTTGCGAATGTATATGGGTCGAGTACGAAATAAGCAAATTGTAATAAACTAGTAACCGGATAGCACAATTTATCCGAATTTCGATGGACGTTGAAATGTGTTTATACTGAAGGAATTTTGTCTAATTATTGTTTTTGATCATCTGTTTATACATAGTTTTAGAAATTAGGAAAACACTTTCTGTTGCAATTAGTCCGAGGTGTTATGTTTTACTGATTACGTTACAAACCACGCTACGATCAGCGCCAACACTATTATAACTGTATATACATGAAGAAGATTTTGTATGGTGTTTTACGTCATTTTCAACACGTGTAAGGTTATATATGACGGTCGATTTTCTTTTGTGGCGAAGGCAGACCGCCCACTTTTCCTGGGTAGAACCAGTACTGTACACCTCCCGCCATTCTTCACTTACAAATCGAGCTCCCAGTGGGATTCGAATCCGCAGCGGTGCGAGGCAAAGGTTTATAACGCAACGTCGTGAACCATTCGGCCACGGAGGCTAGAAGATAGAAGGTCTCACATCTCTATTATCTCCCCTGAAAGCTCTAAAAGGAAAACAGAAAATAATTCAATTATTTCTCAATTTTAGGCAATTTTAAATTTGGAAAAATAGGGTTTTCTTTGCTTTAGCATACATAGATGCAGTGTAAAAGACAGATGATACAGAAAATCCCATGTTGATATGAGGTTTCATTCAAATTTCATAAGTGTTTGACCGAAGCACCGCATATTCAGCTAGATAGTGTATGAATGCTGTATTTTCCATAGGGGTCACAAAACATGAGGGAGAAAAAAAAAAAACCTGGCTATTAACTTATGTAGTTTATTGTTTTAAATTACTGGTCTTGGCTATACAGAAGATACTGAACCAAACAACAATGTCTGCTGCCCTGCTTTGAAGCTCAGATGTTGGAAAAGGCTGTACAATAACCCTATGGGAAAATTAACTGAGGTGTGAGACCTGAAGTGTTCATATGCGGAAGAAGGTCTTTATCATGTGCGTCACATGATATGCGTTAGAACGTCCTTGTCAATGTTTTTATATTACTGTCATCTACTGCTATAAAACATTATACCTTTGTTAAATGCATTTTAAAGGTCATAACAACGTGTATATGCATTTAACACGTATGGTTAAAATTTTAAAATATAATCAATTAAGAAATAAACATTAAAATAGAAGTTGATACTATAGTGTTTTGTAGTTTTCTTCTATGTGGAAGTAATAGTCTATGTTGTTTAGGGTGAACAACGCGATGGCCTTGTCAAGGGAAGATTGATCAGGAAAATTGCCAATGATTGGCCCTGACTACCTTGTTCTTGCTGTAGCTACGGGATACTTTTCAAACACCGAGTAATATACATATGTTGCAATTTTTTTTTATGAATTGCATTCGTACGTGTAAATGGGAACTTAATTCTTATTTCGGGAATCGTTATATTGGAAGATACCATTCGCTGTTTTTTTAATGTATATGCATATGTATAGTGATTTTTTTTTAATCCGCTACACAAATATATAATGGACTGTTCTTTCTTTGAATTAAGACCATTCCATTTATGTGACAAAGGGATGTTGTGGGAGAAATGACTTATTAGCAGCCGGACATTGTAAACCCTGATCAGCCTGCGAGTTACTCGTTTTACTCGCAGACTGATCTGGGTTTATAATGGGCGTAAACGCTATTATAGTCGTGCTTAGCGGGTTACGGGTTCAGTATAGCTATTTATTTGCTAGAAATTAAATGCGTGTGCCAACACCGATTAAGGTTCATATTCACTTAGACGTAAAGGTCCTTTCATGTGATGAATGTTTTCTTTAATTCAGAGACACTGTGTCGTTCTTGAATAAAGTGTACAGTTAAAACAAGTGTTTCTGGCATTTGCGTTTAAACAATCTACAACAGTGCATTTACCTCCAATGTTGAAGAACTAGTGAAGGTTGTTTGTTTAACTTTCTCACTAGTCTCCCGCTCTAGACTCTAGACTGTGTAGGCGTCCGAAAAAAACACGCTTTTATCCAAGAAAGATTGATAACGGCAATTTCCAATGATTGGCCTTACAAGTCTCGTTCACACTATAGACAGTATTGTACATACGCCACTGGTAATTAAAGCGTTAACTTTATTATTGTACATACGCCACTGGTAATTTAAGCGTTAACTTTACCATGAAGCAGCCTTCGTTATTTACCCGCGTCACGTGTTTATTCATTGTATGACTCGTCATGTCAATCAAATTCTCAAGAAGTGTCAGTCACCCGTCAATGTTTCCGTTTTTGTACGGCCCCACGGACGGTGTGCAAACCAAATTGTCTGTGTGTGTGTGTATTTCTAAGGATTATAGTCCGTCCACCAAGCAACCGACAGGCGTTCTACCCGAGGGTCAACTGAGTCTGGAATTTTTATCTGTGTGTTTGTGTGTGATGTGGTGATATGTCTACTTGAAGCAGCGAACTCAGTGGTTTCTTTGATATCCCGAGTCACATAATTCTGACACTGGTCAATCCGTTGTCAGGCAAGGCTTACAAGTGACTACTATCATTTTAAAAGTCTTTGGTATGACGCGGTCAGGGGACTCGAACCCACGATCTCCCGAATGCAAGGCGGACGATCTAACCACTACACAACAATGCTTCGGTAAAAACCAAATTGTCGGTAAATCATTAACCCTTAACAAGAGGCTCCATCACAGACCTAATAACAAATAGATTGGACACTAGGAAAATTATCTAAATTTCACGTTGGAAAATTTCACAAAATAATTCTCAAATTTAAACACGAATATCATGAAGAGTTTTATAGATACAAGTTTCATTCATGCCAAATACCATCACAAATTTAATTTTCTTTCCAATGATAGTATTTTGCTTTCTCTTACATTTAGACCAGAAAAGGATTTTGACGGAAACTTTGACTATGTCAAAACCTTGATTTTTAAGAGAAAAGCGAAAAATTATGACATTTTTAACTTTAAACATCTTTTTATACAATTTTTTATTTTGATAATAAACTTAAATTATTATAATCCCATTTTGCTATTCACTATGAATCTTTTAAATGTATTCTCATCAAAATCAGTGAATAATTAAGAGAGAAGATAGAAGGAAAAGTTAATGTGCCAAAAAACAACATTGCAATTTTGATTGACAGAATCGTTGACCTAACCTGCTTCCGAAGCTCTATTGTGTTCGACCAGTGAAATATCGTATGAATACTTCATTGACAAAAACAGCATTACGCAGTCAATGTCAGTGATGGTCACGTCATAGTAAAGTGTAGGCATCACTTTCCAGAAGAGTTTACTGTTAGGACTTATCGTTGTTGACTTTTTTTTATGAATTGCATTTTTGTAAATGCGAATTAAGCCTGCTAACACTTTTTTTCACCAAATAACTGTCGTTGTTATGTACTTTCTAAAGGTTAGCGCCCTTGGTAGCTCATTGGAAAAGGCCTTTCTTTAGAGCTACCCACCTCTGCTCCGCGTGGTACGCTACCTGGCGGAGGCATTCATAAGGGGAAACTTCGTCAATCACCTCAGCCCTCTCTGAGGTCGCTGGCCCAATATAACCTAATAATTATGATGTGTTAACGGGACGTAATATACTTTCTACATGAACAGTGTATCGTTTTTAAAAAAAAGTTACAGTTCAAAACAACAAAATAGTGTTTTCGTTAATACTCTTAGATTCCAAACTAGCAACTGATGATGCGCCGGTGTTCTATTTAGAAGCACTGGTGAATGTTGTTTAATTCTTCTAACGAGACTGCGTGGGCGATCGAACAAATCGACGTGACAGCCTTTTCTACGAAAGATTGATTACAAATTTTCCCTTGGATCGTTTACCGAATTCTTTCGTCACATGCTGTTCAAACTCGAAAATGCTCTTTGACACGGATTACAGTCAGTCAGTTCTTTTGACACGCGTCAGGATTAGGTATATGTTTAGAGCTAGGGTTCGGGTAAGGTTTAGGGTTATTGTCAGAGTTGGCTGAAAGTAAAAAAATGTTAAAACAATGTACTATAAGTAAAGAAATTCTCCAAGTAATTTGTTTTGTTTGTTTGCATGTTTGTTGACGTCATTTTTGGCATATGTTAGGCCATATATGACGGTCGATCTTTTGTGTGGTAGAAGCAGACAACCTGATTTGTCCGAGGTAGAACCAGTACTGTACTGTATGCCATCCGTAAAAATCGATCTCCCAGTGGGATTCGAACCCACAGCGGTGAGAGGCGAGAACGTTTTACTAGTCCGGCCACGGAGGCCACGGATGCTCCATGTAAGCTCCTTCCACTAGATATGCTCAACTCTGAGCATGACGAGTAGCAAATAAAATGACGGTACTGCCGCATTTCTATTCAAGTTAGGGCGAGTCGTCTAGTTTTCCAGACCAGACTATTTCATTAACTGTTCATTAACTGTTTTCAAGAATCAAGGCATACACATGATGACTCCTAGTTTGGTCACAGATATATTAATAAATTGTTATTAGGCCTGTGGTTTATTGCATAATATTATGCACATTGAATTTAAAGGGGTTGTTGAACTTTTCTGGAACTAGCTTAATTTACAAGGGCTTTAAAAAACATAGAAAGAGCTGACGTCATCATTCAAAGATGGCTGCCTCCATTGGAGTCTTTTTGCATATTTTCAAAAGGTCATATCTCCTATATTCTTAAATATATTTTGATAATCTTTTCAGCTTTTTTCACGGTTTTTAAAGCCCTTTTAAAATGAAACTAGTTCCAGAATAATGCAACAACCCCTTTAAAGCTGAAGCACTGTATTAGGATCTGTATTTGAATTGATACCCTTAATTCTTCTCAGATCGCCTCATGTCCCTTTAATTCTTCCCAGATCGCCTCATGTCCCTTTAATTCTTCCCAGATCGCCTCCAGTCCCTTTACTACATTTAACAGTGTCGTTTGCATGTCATGGCTTGTTTATTACTTTTTTAACAAAGACACGATACGTAGACCTGGCGGCAAAATCCCTTAAAGGGACGCCTGTCCGTAAGTAAGCAGATATTGAAATTTTTATACAGTAAAATGTATACATGGAAACATGAGCATAAACACAAATAAATATGTAGAAATACAGTCGTTAATTCGAAAAAAAAGAAGAAAAATACTTTATTTATTGTTTGTAAACATTGATGGGACCGCAATATTTACAGTTATGATGCTCGCGTGATAATCCATTAGCGCATTAGGTTTTGCTTGTAGAATGTCTTGCGTCACATAAATGTCCCACTTAGCTCTATACGGAACGCATTCATCTCACCAGAAAATGAAATTTTCATGTGGGCTTGGAGTTGAATCCGATAATAACCGCTTTTCTACGTCAGACTCTATGTAAAATATCGGAATAAAATCAGAGAACCAGTTTAGAGCGCGTTATGCAATATTTACTTAATACGCCTACATCAATGATCTAGACGAGTCAGAGAATATACTTGAGAGGAAATTTAAGGAAACAGTTAATTATTGCTACCAATCGTGGCAGTTTATTGGGCACGTGACACATTGAACATTAAAATGACATTGTAGCATGGTCACTGAAAATTCTCTTTGTAATAGCACAGGTGTAAATCGTTTAATTGAAAAATAACACCTGTCGGAATAACAGTTAGAATAACAGTTCGAATAACAAGTCAGAGTAAGGCAGGGAGCTGAAATGGACATGCTACAAAACAAATAGAGTATGGTTTCATCTCGTTGTCTAATTTAAACACCTCGATGGGCGAAGTCCATCTCGATGTTTGAATTAACCAACTCAATGAAACCATACTCTATCTATTACTTATTGTATCGATGTTTTTGCTAATGATTATTTTAATTTGCCTTGTTTCCATTTAGTAATTAACTGATATACCTTTTTGCAATCGATATATTTAGGTGGAACACAGACCTAATAACAAGTATTAATATGTCTGTGGGTTGATAATGTTATAGACGACGAACAAGAAGGTCGCATGAACCCAAATAGCAAATATATAGACAGTCAAATATATCGACCGACCAAAATACACATAAAACAACGACCCGGTTTAATGTATTTATGATGCAACAGAAATAAAAGCCTTACCATAAAGGGTACTGTCTAAAGAGGTTAAGGTGTTCATGAATTATTTGATTGTTCTTTAAAGGGACTCACACCAATCTTGAAGTGTTTATCAAACACATTTTGCGTCTGGGCTTATTTATCCAATATCATTTTGACTTTAAAGGGACACATGGCAATCTTGAATTATTCGAAATGGGTGTCTCGATTTATATATCCAGTATCATTTTTACTTTTACCCTGGTTACATTTAAATAAATCAAATTTTAAGTATTCACTATTTCGTCTTATTATACTATAAGTTTTAATATATTATTGGTGCAATAATATCAGCAATTAATAATATGCAAAAACAAATGGCTTAATATAATTCTTATAATTAACATTAATGATTGAACAAATGCAATTTATGTAGAAAAACTAACGGGACGCCGCTAGTTTTTTTTTTACAAAAATTGCCGTGTGTCCCTTTAAATCAGCTTGAATATAATAACATAATATTTTGAGTTTCCTTCAGTGGTTTTGTATTATTCTAATGTAGGTTTAACTATTTTTTTAACAGTTAATAATTTGCTTTAAATTATTCCTATTGTTAATATTAATGGTTGAATAAATAGCCACGCCACAGAAAGTGGAAGGATACCTATGAATCAGGGAAACGTGTCTCACTCTTACTAATGAATAAATCCCTATGGTTCGTTAACGTGTGCAGCCGTGGTCGGGATAGCAAAGACGCTGCGTCAAAACGTTCCCGCCTGTCACCGCTTCGAATACCACTGGGAGTTCGACTTGTCGGGTGAGAACGTTTCGATTCTTACAGACGGCGGGAGGTATACAGTACTGCATCTACCCATGTTGGAAAAATGGAGTTTTCTGCTGTCACCACAAAAACATCGACACTCATATATGGCATAACATGTTCTAAAAATGACGTAAAACACTATTCAAACAAAGAAACAAATATTTAACGTGCTCGCAGATTCTAGTCCAAACCACGGGACCTCCCAGCTTACGTCCGCTTCCGGCGGACGAAATAAAAAGTTCAAGTCACGCCACACGTCAATACCAAACGGAATCGTCCAATAAATTGAATGGCAATATGTTTTACAGTTAAATGTGTTATCATTTCATTGTCAATAGATGGAGCACAATGATTTCAACATGTCAGATATGTTCATTTTGTATACAGAATTAACAATTAAAAATAAAAACAGAAATTATAGCGTTCACACAATATATTTTAATAGTTTCATATTACACTAGTGTATGCCAATCGCGGAGCTTATTCCGGCATTTTCTATTGTCCCGGAGAACTAACACACACGAATAAAATACATTCTGCTACGACTGGTACTTATGGTAAATGTTTTAATGTCATTTATTCATTGGTGTATACAATGCCTTTTGAATCCATTTACATAACTAATATGCAAAGGTCAACATCCTTTGTTTAGCGACCATTTTGTGGTTTATCCACACGCGAGCTATTTTCCGTTTATCATAATTATGAGATCGCTCACATGAGATCGCTCACATTAGAGCGTCGTCTACTATGTGTCTACTGAACCCGAAGGTTCCGACAATTTGACATTTGAGTACTCTGTTATATAGGAATCAAAGGGACAAACGGCGATCTACTCGCGGTATCCCGTTAGTTTTTCTATATAACCTAAATGTGCGGCTTGTACGCAAACCATTATTATTAACTATTTATATAGTTTAAAGCCAATTGCTTTGGTATATTACTAAATGTTGATTATTTACCACAATAATGTATTTAAAATTATAGAATAATAACGAATTTCATTTACTATATCTGCAATCAAGTAAACTGTCGATATGATATTGGAATATAAACATGTTTTTATGCTTGACAAATATCTCCTTTTACAATTTTTTTTTGTTGGTGTGTTGGGTGGGGATGTGTGGGTGTGTGGGTCGGGTTACAACATAAAACCATCATAAGAACTATGGTTATCGTTGCTATACACGCTCATCGGTGGTTTATGTGGAGGGGTAGGGAAAGGGTGTGCGGTTGAGAGTGGGTGTGTATTCTATTTATTTTTCATGCAAATAATCTATCTTCAATGGAATTTATTTTTGTAGCTCGGCACTTTTATCGAACGAAGTGTGCAATCGTATAACAAGAAAGAATAAGGAATAAGTTAAAAATCGTTAATTGTTGCCTTTGAGAATCAGCATCTAGCCGGGAAAACCTATAAAACGTTGCTTGCATTCTATAGTGGCTAACAGTCGTGTTTGAACTTATTTTAGATACCAGCTTTTCTCAATGGGATTTGCCATCATCGATTATAGCATTCTCCAGAAATAAAGCAGCTCTTGCAGCATTTCTTTTTTTTATGATTATTCACTAAGAAAGCGATTATGTTTATGAAGACGTCCCTATGATGCTTTCTTTGACGATCTTTTCAGCCGCATGTCCGTCACATACTTATTGAGGGAATAAAACTAGTTGGGATCGGTTATACAGTAAGTGTTATCCAAAACTGTTAACCAAAATGATATAAAACAATTTATCACATAACTTGGGGTCTGTGAGTGTAATAAAGACACGATATATTTCTCATATTACACCAGTGATATAAATATGCAAACGACGGCCGAATCATCGTTCGATCTTTTCCGTTTAGCTACTTAGATATCTCCGCCCTATTGTTGATGTCGGAGTATATTGACAATAGTTTATATAACATAGTTGCACGTGCTTTATACACGTGCTGTTGTTTGTCGGAGGTATCGTTCTTGTTTGATTGGTTGAAATGGATAAATGATTGACAACTGGCGACATGTTAATTGCCTCGCCGATTACGTACGGAAATAATAGCCGATTACGGGAATGGACGAGGTAGTTTCGTTTTGATTTGTTTTTGAGGTGGAAGCAAACCACCCGCTTTTCCTGGGTAGAACCAGTACTGTACACCTCCCGCCATCCGTAAGAATCGACAATTCCTCACAAGTCGAGCTCCCAGTGGGATTTGAACCCGCAGCGGCGAGAGCCAAAGGTTTACAACGCAATCATACGGCAACGTTATATATATAAATCAATGTACATTATGAGGCGTTTTTGGAGTTACATGATAGATTCTGTTTAATAGGCACGAATGTAAGATCTTTTATAAAATACAACGACATATTAAACCACGTGACATCATAAGTGTAAAAAGGGTCCGATGGGTTATAACGCTTATAAATTACTACAGTACGGAGTATTGATGTGTTGGTAGTGGGGGCATGGGCGGTTCAGTATTATTATTATTATCATATTTTAAAAATGTATTCTATAGTTTATTCAACAAATACAGTAGACCATTTGGTCCATGAGTATACAGATACACAAACAATTTTCAATTGCAGAGGTCGATGGCAGTAACAAACAATACATAGTATCAAATTTTGTACAATATACTAACATTCTAAAACAGTTTTAATTATGCTATTTTTAACAGTATAAGTTTTACTATAAACAATTGTTTAAAAGAGAAACATACTTCAAATCCACTTGTCACATACAGTAATATTGTTGTTAGAGTACCTCTTGGGAGAGTACTAGTATCTATTTTATGATATGCAATGAAATACTGTATTTTATCAGTGAAATAGAAGTGTTATTCCACACTGTGGAATATAGAGTTTTATTTCCACAGTAGCTGCCGGAACTACTTTTTTAATGTTCAACCAACACAAATGCACAGAACACGACTCCAAAATTACTTTCTTTCTATGACGTTAACGGTTTCAGAAAAAGTGGTCATGTAACGTTTCGTTACGTCATCGTGAACAGGGCGCGTAGCCAGGTGTGTAAAACGGTTTAGTTACTGAAATTGCTTAAATAATGTTTGTAAAATCATAAAATAAAAAGAATTTTTTTGTTTTGTCGTGAATAACATATTTTATATCATCTCGAAGTTAGAAAACTTTAATATTTTCACTCATGCTTCGCATTCGTGAAAATATAAAGTTTTCCCACTTCTCGATGAAATAAAATATGTTATTCACTCCAAAACAACAAATATCCTCTATTTATTGATTGTAATATAGATATTTTATTTATTCAAAATACAAAAGACCTTTAGGTCCATGAGTACACAGGTACAACACAATACATTATATATACACACGGCAATAAATGGCAACATATAAAGTCTATTTTGTCACATATCATTTTTTGTCATACACTTTCTCCATTACTCACTTACTAAGAAGTGTTTCAGTTCAAGATTCGTTCTCTTGGGAGAGTAAAAGAGTGATTTTATATATATATATATATATATATATCAACATGTAATGCATGATTTTATTACATACACATATATATATATATATACATATACACATACATATATACTCACGTATCTTTTTATTTTTATTACACTCAAACCTGTCTTAAATAGTCACTAATGCAGAGGCTCAAAATTGGCCGGTAAAAATCCGTGTTCACTAAATATATATATAATTTCAATTGAATTTAAGATAATAATATGTAACTTAAATTTAATTTAAGATAATAGCAGAGCTATTAAATATACGTCTGCTTAAGACAGGTGTCTATCCATTTTACGTGACCGCTAAAACATGTTTGATTGCACATGTATTTTTTAATATCAACATATTTTAATACTTATGAGTGTTAGTAGCAAACAATGGTTAACAAGAGCTATACTAATTGATTTGTAATACATTAGATTAATTATTATAGATAATAGAATTTCTTAGACTAAACCCCTCATATACATATGTAGATAGATTTCTTATAGTTGTTCCATTTTCACATGTTATTAACTGAATGAACTTCGGAATATTTGGCCTAAACCAGAAATGGCGATTTATATATGTTTTCCTTAAATCAGTATATAGTGTACATTCTAAAATAAAATGAAATTCGTCTTCCAATGTGTTACAAACGGAACATGTCCTTTCATTAACTGGTGTTTTATGTGGTTTATTCCAACGCCCTGACTCTATATGTAACCTATGTGATGATATTCTCAGTTGTGACAATACCACACGGAATTTTCTTATTTTAACAATATCTAAGTAAGGTTTATACGTAAACTCATGAAACAACGAATATGTGTTAGCCCTATTCGATTCATGTATACGTGTATTCCAATTTTGTATAAAAGTATCGGTTAATCTTTGTTTAAACACTGTTATGAAGGCATTTGTATGTCCTACACCTTGAAAAATCCAAATGTCATTAAAACCCAATTGCTCAAGTAATATCTGTACCGCAGATGCCCAGTTTTGTTTATCTGGGTTATTTTGTATGTCATTTAACATCATATTGTATATTACTTTAACATATTTAGCATTTTCACTTGTCAATATTTTAAACCAATATTTAATGATAGCTATCAATCTATACTGTCGTAAGGGTATTCTACCTAACTCTACCTAACTCACCATAAACAAAGTCATTTTGAGTTGATTTTTTATATATATGTATATATTAATTATATATTATCCTATATATGTTTTGGTTGGTTATGAGATGTTAATGCGCGGATACTGGTGAGGGGTGTCAAGTCATTAAGATTTCAAATCTCTGGTGGTCTGGACCAAAATCACCCCCACCCCTCCCCAACTCACCATTCAAACGCCTCGCCCCCGTCCCGCCCCCTCCCCACCCCCCAAAAAAACACAACAACAACAACAACAAAACCCCTTCTCGAATATTATTACTGACGATAATAGCAATGTAAGTCTGATAGTTATAAAACTTGCAATAACCGTCCAACAACAAGTATTGTTCTTTGACGCTCATGCCATGTTATTCTGGGGGATAATTATATTAATGGTTCTGTGAAAACAGCATTACAACACGGTGTCCGCATCCCTGAAGGCAGGCACAGTTTTATTGATATCGGCTTTTGTAAATTAATAATTAATAAAAATAGCAATTAGTTCGGTATCACATTGGGAAATTAGTATGATAGGGCTCCATCTGCATACATGTTTTCATATATTTAGTTCAAGTAAGGGATTGTTTTGTGAGTTTTTGTTTTTGTTTGATAGTTTTTTTAACGGACTGGATGGACCTGGAAGATTAGCGGATGTGTACCTAAATATAAATTTAAAAAAAAATCAACGACATCGAACTTACCTACCAATAATTTATACCTAGTAACTTCATATTCTCACAAAAACACTGCTGTTACTATCCTACTAAAAAAAGATCACGAAGTCATCTACCTTTATATATATCTTTTCTTATGAAAGTAGACGTCACCTTCTTGTATAGACCTATTCCTCGTCACCAACTCGTATCTACATATTCTTATATAGACAGATCACGACGTCACCTGCCGGTATATACATATTCCTATGAAGGCACCTTCTTGTATCTACCTATTCTTATGAAAGCAGATCACGACGTCACCTGCCTGTATTTACCTATTCTTCGTCACTTACTTGTATCTACATATTCGTATACAGACAGATCACGACGTCCACTACCTGTATATATCTATTCTTTTGAAGGCAGATCACGACGTCACCTACCTGTATATACATATTGTTATGAAGGCAGATTCACGACGTCACCTGCCTGTATATACCATTTATTTTGAAGGCCGAACACGACGTCACCTACCTGTATTTACCTATTCTTCGTCACTTACTTGTATCTACATATTCGTATACAGACAGATCACGACGTCACCTGCCTGTATATACCTATTATTATGAAGGCAGATCACGACGTCACCTGCCTGTATATACCTATTATTATGAAGGCAGATCACGACGTCATCTACCTGTATCTACCTATTCTTATACAGACAGATCACGACGTCACCTGCCTGTATATAACTATTATTGTGAAGGCAGATTACGACGTCACCTTCCTGTTTCTGCATATTCTTATGAAGGCAGATTACGACGTCACCTACCTGTATAAGCAGCAACTTATATGGCTTACTGCTGCAGTATACATAATGTGCATTTTTTCATATGGTAAATTGCAGCAATGCTTTGTTAATTTTGAGATTATATGGTAACACAAACTCTTATTAAATTATCAAAATAAAACAATTTGATAAAACTATATACACAGAAATGACCATGGTTCATTATTTCGTGTAATAAAAAATCAAAAAGCCAAAATACATGGATAAATATCTGGGAAATGTATTTCTAAAAGCAATTCAAAACTATATATGTTAAATTGCAGAACTTGCAATAGTAGAATGAATAAAAAATAATTTCTTGGTAATGTAATTGTATTGCTTGATTAATCCGGATTTATTTTGTTCGTCAATATTGTTTGTTTAGCTAGATACGCACTATGCCATGCGTCTTTTTTTCTAGAGTATTTTTCCACATGGCATACTGCGACCCTAATTGAGGTCTTCGAGTCCGTCTACTATTGTGCTAGCAGTTACAACCTATAATATCTTAAATAATTCAAACTATTAAGTACAAATCGATTGGACGTGAACAAATTGCTAAAGAAAACAGGCATTTATTGCAATATACGTATTCTGGGTCAGTTTGGTGAAGTTAATTAATCTAGGTACTGAAAACAGATTAAGTATCCGTTCAGAGGAGCTTTCGATATTACAATTAAATAAGACTTAAGTCTAGAAATGTAGTTGTTGAATTCGGGTTAACTGACCTTTCTTAGAAGAAACGCAGTCGGTTAGTCTGTCGGCCGGTCAGTTGATCGGTATATCTGTTGCAGCAAGTTTGTGGAGCAAACTACTTCTGCATTTTGAAAGATATTGGCCTGAAACTTGATATACATGGTCACCATTAAGTGTAGATGTGTCAAAACACTGTATTTAGTCTGTCGGTCGGTCAGCTGGTCGGTATATCTGTCGCTTTATTTCGCTCAAGCCATGTTCCGGAGCAAACTATTTTAACTGTTTTCAAGATATTGGTTTGAAATTTGGTATACATGATTGACCCCAACGCAAAATTTAACAAAAATGTTAAAGTAACGTATATATTTGAGTAAGTAGGTGACAGTGACCTAGCTTTCAGGGTATGGTCAGTGCTTCATGAGAGGAAGGTGCTGTCAATGTCAGTTTGATGAAGATCATTGCTGAGATATAACAAACAAGCTGGTTTTTGAAAACCCGGCTAAAAATGATTGATTAATTTATTTGTTTAACTAATAACTGATATTTCCTTTAACTAATTAACTTACATCATAATGAGCGATGACATACTGCAGCACTCCGTCGATACGTATCAAAGAATTGCTGCACTAAGTCATCTTAAAAGTCATATGTAGTACTGCAGCCATCGGCTGCTGCAGTGAGCCATATAAATGGCATACTACAGCAATGATAAATGGCATACTGAGTTGTCACAATGCTTTATCTCCCGTACCACACTCGAGGCTATATATGGCATGTCCACTCGACATTACGTGGTCCCGCCTTAATTCCATTAAGCGATGGGAAAGCTTATATTAGCAGGATTTTGTAATGGATATTTCGACAATAAAACATGCTTAAAACATTTGTTTTACTAAAAAGATACGATAACCTGTTTAAAATTACCTATTAAATGTGTTAATTTTACAATATGCAAACGTTTTAAGCCGAAATTAAGGTTTTATTTCATACCCTAGCCAACCCCGTTTTTGCTTCTTGGAGAAGGGGTTGGATGGGGTATGAAAGATAATACTCGGACCACGTTATGAGATGATACAAGCTCCAGAACACGTTACTTTAGTAAAAATATCTCTCTCACTTGACACTAAACGGTGTTTATTATTGCATAAAAAAAACAATATTATTTTTTATTCCTTTGACCGTTTTTATTATTTGTCATTTTATGGATATAAGAAAGTGGTGGAGACATGTCATTTCAATGCGACTGGAGTCCTTTTGCTTTTAACTTTTGATTGTGTATTTTAACATGTAAAACTTCATTCGCAACATCTCGTACACTGCTTCGCAGTATTACTCGAATGTAATACGTAGGTTTCTATATTGGTTACGTCATCGCGTCTTAGATTCCCCCCAATACAAATTTGCATTCAAAATCAAAGTTATCATCCAAATGTTGCAATGTTATTCAGCCGATTGCTCCATCAATAGTTTATTTACATGAAAGCAGTGATAAAACGTTCATTTGCATTGTAAAAAAACAACAACACTCAACTCAAATTATACATCAACACGTGTGGTTAGCAGCTATATTGTTTACATAGCAACAGTGCACTATTTTCTGTGCCGTTGCCGCCCGGCGATCAAAGTGTCAATATTTTGAACATACCGAATCGCCGTGATACACACCATTCGTGATACACACCATTCGGGATCCCAAAGAAAGACGGGATTGGCCGAGCGTTCACGATTGGTAAAACTTCCGACAAGAGACAAAACTGACTGGACATCAACGAATAACGCATGCTTTAAGACTATTTCTCCGAGAGAGCTTGCATTTTAGGGACCAGGCAATACTTATCGGGGGGTTGGGACCGGTGCAAATGGCATGGGACAGGTACTTTTGTCGAGACAAACCGTGGGACGATACTTTTTTTCCGCCTGCTTGCCATGGGACGTACACATTTTTTTTAAGTCATTTTTTTTTGGCCAAAACTTTTAACAATACTAATATTGAAGCAGTGATGTAAGATCATAAAATGGTGCTTATGGATGGGACGATGCTTTTTTTTTCGTTTGCTTGCCATGGGACGTGCATTTTTTTTTATATAACTTTTTTATTTGCACCGGTCCCAACCCCCGATAAATATTGCCTGGTCCCTTAGTCCGTGCGTTCGACCAGTTATTGTTTCTCTGCAATAAATTCGTGATATAGACGTCAGTTTATGCTATTGATAGTTGCTTAGTGTATTACGTCTCTGCCTAGACATAAATGATTGATAATGGATGTAGCACCACTAAATGTGAAAATTACGCTAAATGTAAAAACTTCCGCTAAATGTTAAAAATCTTCGGCTAAATGTAAAAAGAATTCCTCTAAATGTAAAAACTTCCGCTAAATGTAAGTTGGAGCATTGGCACAAACAGCGTTTATGTTGGCAAGCGTTTATGGCAAGCAAGCATTTATGGCAAGTTGCCAAGTGCTTCCAAGGGAAACAATTCTATTGCGAGACATTTTGAACGATAGCTTAGACGATTGTAGCAACACTACATGTAATAGCGTCGCTAAATGTAAAAACGTCATTAACTGTAAAAACGTGTGTAGGGTGGCTAAATGTAAATGCAAACGTCTTTAAATATAAAAACGTGAGCGTCGACTAAAAAGGAGATAAATGTAATAACATTTTTTTGTTGCTAAGTGTAAAAGGAAAAAGCGACATATGTAAAATGTGTGTAGAACGGTAATGTATGTCTTGGAAGATGTACATTATGTAAATACTTTAACATGTTTAACACGGTATACAATGAAACAAATCTGTTGTATGTACACGATGAGTCACTATTCGGTCTGAACAGATTCGTGGTTTCGTTATTGATGTAGTTCCGTCTAATGGAACAAGTATTGTGTGGTTAAATGGGTTTAGTGTTGTTTACTGTTATGATTGAGACCCTAGGCTTTATACTTATATTTCCCAGTGATAATACTATTTTATTCCCTATAAATATATAATGCATGAGATTGAGAATATATTTACAAACAATTGGTACGTAATTATTGTGTTGGAATATGGCGTGGCGTATCCCTCCCTCCCTCCCTCCCTCCCTCCCTCCCTCCCTCCCTCCCTCCCTCCCTCACTCACTCACTCACTCACTCACTCACTCACTCACTCACTCACTCACTCACTCACTCACTCACTCACTCACTCACTCACTCACTCACTCACTCACTCACTCACTCACTCACTCACTCACTCACTCACTCACTCACTCACTCACTCACTCACTCACTCACTCACTCACTCACTCACTCACTCACTCACTCACTCACTCACTCACTCACTCACTCACTCACTCACTCACTCACTCACTCACTCACTCACTCACTCACTCACTCACTCACTCACTCACTCACTCACTCACTCACCCACCCACCCACCCACCCACCCACCCACCCACCCACTCACTCACTCACTCACTCACTCACTCATTTATTCATTGACTGGTATAAGTTCGATAGCCATTGGCATTCACTAGTCACATGACTAACTTGAGATCAACAACCATGTGACATATATGGCGTGACTTACAGTGTGTAACAAGTGTAAAAAATAGAAATAGTAGTAGTAGTAGTAGTAGTAGTAGTAGTAGTAGCAGTAGTAGTAGTAGTAGTAGAAGGAAGTAGTAGTAGTAGTAGTGGCAGTAGTAGTAGTAGTAGTAGTAGTAGTAGTGGCAGTAGTAGTAGTAGTAGTAGTAGTAGTGTCAGTAGTAGTAGTAGTAGTAGTAGTAGTAGTAGTAGTAGTAGTAGTAGTAGTAGTAGTAGTAGTAGTAGAAGTAGCAGTAGTAGTAGTAGTAGTAGTAGTAGTAGTGGCAGTAGTAGTAGTAGTAGTAGTAGTAGTAGTAGTAGTAGTGGCAGTAGTAGTATTAGTAGTAGCAACAGCAACGGAAGTAGTAGTAGTAGATAGTAATAGTAGTAGAAGTACTAGTAGTAGTAGTAGCAGTTGCAGTATAGTAGCTGTGGTTACCATAGCTCAAATGGCATATTTTGGCCATCTGTAGCAATGCTAAATGTAAAAACTTCGCTAAATGTAAAAACTTCGCTAAATGTAAACGTCGCTAAATGTAAAATCCTTTGTCGCTAAACGTAAAGAGGGTGGATTGAGATCTCGACAAATGTACAATGTTGTGAACAGACAAAATGACATGTGATACATATGGTTGTAAAGTTGCAGTTTCTTTTTTATTCAAAATATCACATTTTTACATACGTCGCTTTTTCTTTTTACACTTAGCAACAAAAACATGTGTTAACATTTAGCTCCTTTTATATTACATTTAGCGACGCTCACGTTGTTACATTAAGCGACGCTCACGTTGTTACATTTAGCGACGCTCACGTTGTTACATTTAGCGACGCTCACGTTGTTACATTTAGCGACGCTCACGTTGTTACATTTAAAGACGCTTGTTTTCACATTTAGCCACCCTTTTTATGTTTAACGACACAAGTTTTTACATTTAGCGACGTTTTTACATTTAACGACGTTTTTACAATTAGCGTTGCTACAGACGATTGATCAAATCGTATAAACCTTTATTTTTTCAACATATAAAACTAAGGAAATGTACTCGTTATTAAGAGACAATGCTTGCTCTACACTATCCTATTTACTTTTTAAATTTTATTCTGTACAACATTTTTTTTTATTAACATTCTTAGTCATAGTTACCCATATATAAAAATGTATTCATGTATCTTAAACAATCATGTAACTACGAGTGATATTGACTAATAATTAACATATAGGTTGTATATGGATTGAGCGAATGTTACTTGATAATTAGGATAGCTGTGCTTTGTTTCATGCTGGAGATTTTAACTAAATCGATTTCGCGATATGATGTATGTTATGTGACGGCATATATATAATACTTTGCTATTATTATCAAGGGCAATATCAACCGGTTTTTGCAATCGCTACGTAATAAGCGAGGTATTTTATTTCATTTACATCGAACCTGAATGCGTTACTACAATATTTGATACTATTGATGCGTTTTGGCAAACAATTGGATTGTGCTGATTCAATAAAAGAAGTATGTCATTTATGACTAGATTAGATAAGATTAGGATTATAACATTAGTGCGTGCGTTCATTTAGAGTCGCGATAATTATGTTAACACATATAGCGGTTTCTGTTTGAATTAGTTATTTAGGAGGATTTTTAACGTATTAGGCATTGAGTTAGATATACAGGAATGGAATAAGAATAATCCGAATTGTTTCATTGTGGCGAAGGCAGTAATATTAATGTTTACATTCAGATACAGACATCATGATTCCTTTTTTCAACGCTGTATCTATTTGAATTGATCATTTGCAGAATAATAACCGTGGATTAGAAATATAAATTGCCAGGATTGATAACTAATAGGATTGGTTCATTGGCATGGATGTTGTTATACTACCAAAATCGAGAGTTCAGTGCACCACTGCTGTAACTACATTCATATAAAAACGAAGCTACACCAGTGTTGCGCTAAGACGAAAATACAGCGTCCGAAAATACAACATAATTGCGTTTTACGCAACAGTAATGTAACTGCATATAAATATAGAAGAAGTTGCGACAGTGTTGCGCTGATCCTCGAAATGTCATAATTCTTAAGTAACATAATCTGCAGCAATGGAGAAGCCTCGTGGTGAGCATAAGTGGATTGTTTTTTATTTATAGTGTTGCGGGTGTGATACTCGAACACGTGACTACGCTTTGCCGTGCTCGCCATAAGTGTCATGAACATTAAACACCTATGTGATATCAAAACAAAAACAACAACAACAATTACTCGACTCCAATTTATAAGAAAATCGGAAATCTTGAATTTTTTCGTCGGATTTATTACACACGAAAGGATTTTGAAGAGTGTTCACGTCCATATGGTAACGTATTAATAGTTTTGTTTTCATCGTATATGTTTTCTGAATTTCATGAGGTGTAATCTTTAATTATGTATTTGTTTAAATTTTATAAAAATATCGTTTTGATATTAAAATATCATTTGGGTTATTAAAGTATATAATTTTCTGCATATTCTCGAGCTTTGTTGGTTGTCTGGTTCCTTTATACTGAGAACACTGAAGGTCTATATATTAAACGAAAATTAATATTGTACACTACATTATACGGTGTACCCGTTCGAGGGGAAATTATAACGTTATTAGTCGGGCATTTTGCTACACATTTCTGAGATGTTGACATATTAAGTAGGAATACAATGGGTATTACTCGGACTTTATCCTCAAGTCTGCATATCTCTTATCTAAAATCAAAATGTTTCACCATGATTTACATAAAACTCGACCGTCATATATAACCTTGCGTGTGATGAAAATGACGTAAAACACCATACAAACAAACACATTAAATAAAACCTATCCAAGCTGGTGACACAGATGTTCACTTGTATATATTGTACCGTTTTGTTTATATGTATCTTAGGCTAAAAAAACACAAAAAAAACGAAATGAAATTAAATGTGGCCTTGGTGAGGTCAGGGAGGGGCAAAGGTATGGCATTTCGCAGTCAGCACACGTGGGTTCTGATATTATGCCCGAAATCAAGAATACATCTGTATCTCCTGATCGTTAAAAACCTATCAGGATTTATCGGCGAAACCAGACCAAACTTCCGGATGGAAGAATTTCCCTCAAACTATGTTAATGTATCCTTCACATATCTCTTGAATGGCTCAAAATTACATAAATCGTTCAAAAACAATTCTATACAACAGTTAACAATCCGTCTCCATTATCTCCTGAAAACAGTGACAGATCATTTTTAACTCTACGTTATTAGCATATTACAAATCATGATTTGAATAGTTCGGAGCAAACGTCTTTGTATATTACTACTGATTACTTAATCAGTGTACGCGTAACGAAGACATATTGCAAACTACAAATTGAATTGTCTTTTATTTAGAAATATGCAAACAGATTTTAAAGTCAAAATGATTCAGGAATAATAAATCGGGATGCTTCTTTAAATGTTTGATAAGTGGTTCAAGGTTGTTGTGTGTCCCTTTAACTTGGCAAAAATGTAAACTGAAGCTATGCAATGTTTGACAATGGAATTTATTGGACCCGATTAATTTATTGTAACCGGATCCACGCATCAAGTTCTTCCAATACACGGTTCATGTCTACTGTGTTGCCTGCATATCCTAATACACAGTACTTAAGAACCATGGCCGACCAATAGTCTTTAAAGGAACTACCCCCCCCCCCCCCCCCCCTTCCCCACGCACTCACACCCACCCCAAATAACGGCAAAATTACACTACAAAACCGTTGATCAAAACTCTGTTGTTTCTATCGAAAATATGTTGTTTACGTCATATAATAATGTATATGTGCCGATTAAAAGTATAGGTTTATTAACATGTTATTAAGATACCCGTGATTGAATATGCGTAAAATGAATCAATATACCAGTTGATAACTCTTAATTCGACGCTTCAGTTCGGAGGTTTATCCTGGCTGTTTAAAGCAGTTTATACTGTGTCAATACAATTTGGATTTTGTAAATGTGGCTGTTGTTGGCGGGATAGCTATTTTAGCATATGTATTTACTATGTTGACTGCATATTACAATACACAGCCCTAAACATATACATGTACTATGTTGTCTGCATATTACAATACACAGCCCTAAACATATACATTACTATGTTGTCTCCATATTACAATACACAGCCCTAAACATATGCATGTACTATGTTGACTGCATATTACAATACACAACCCGAAAAATATACATGTACTATGTTGTCTGCATATTACAATACACAGCCATAAACATATACATGTACTATATTATCTGCATATTACAATACACAGCCCTAAACATATGCATGTACTATGTAGACTGCATATTACAATACACAGCCCTAAACATATTTACATGTACTATGTTGTCTGCATATTACAATACATAGCCCTAAACATATACATGTACTATGTTGACTCTATATTACAATACACAGTCCTAAACATATGCATGTACTATGTTGTCTGCATATTCCAAAACACAACCCTAAACACATGTACTATGTTGTCTGCATATTACAAAACACAGCCCTAAACATATACATGTACTATGTTGTCTGCATATTACAATACACAGCCCTAAACATATACATGTACTATGTTGTCTGCATATTCCAATACACAGTAGTGTACATATATATGTATTATGTTTGTGGTTACTGTTTTGCTGAAGGTGGAACGCATTTTGACGAACCATCGTGCATAATTAATGCTCAATATCTAAGACAACGGTTTCCATGTGGTATTGATTGCAAACATCTCAGTCCGTATTGTCTCATCAATGGTTTATTGGAACACTGGTGATCTAATTATATGTATTTGTTTTATCGGATATAAAACACAGTTCACGCCACACTACAGCCCATGCGGTGTTTTCTCTATTCTATCTCCGTTTCTTACGGTACTATCGCCTATCACCGTTTACAACACCGTAGTTTTTTGCCTGATAGCAGCTTGGCGGCTTACCCTTTTTTAGACTTGAGTTTGTGTCGCCGAATATTATCCTAAATGGCCACAGCTACTGTGAAAAGTAAGAAAAGGTTTTCCAAACTGTAATGACACAATATAAACGGCTTTAAACAGCCAGGACAATCCTCCAAACTGGAGCGTCGAATTAAGAGTTGTCAACTCATCTATAAATTCATTTTACGCATATTCAATCACGGTATCTTAATAACATGTTAATAAACCTATACTTTTAATCCACACATATACGTTATTATATGACGTAAACAACATATTTTTGATAGAAACAACAGAGTTTTGATTAACGGTTTTGTGGTGTAATGTTTGCCCTTATTTGTGTGGGGGTGGGGGAGTGGGGGGGGGGGGGTTCATCTAACGAACACTCCCGCATCCGTGGTGGAGAGGGTAAATAAAGACGCATTTGAAACCATATTGTCTCTCACCGCTGTGGGTTCGACTCCGACTATTCAGTACCGGTTCTATCCAGGAATAAGTGGGAGATCTGTCTCCATCACTGAATCACGATGGTGTGAATACCACGCCGTACACACTTGCCATGTAACCCTACCCAGTCACCGACACCGAAACAACCAGTCCTAGCACAGCCCTTCTGTGCAAAAGAAAACAACATGTGTATCTGCAAAACGTCTATTTTATAAATCGTTGACCCTAGAGTATGTAGTGTAGTATAATATCAGTAACCGTGTCTGGTATATTTTAAAGACTTTCCAATACCTGTACCCACGAGCATGATTGTCATCTAATGAATTCCGTGAAAATCTATAAATATGCCTAAAGGTGTACCGGAAGTAAATCAAATCCCATTCAGTCCAATGCAATATTGTCCAAGCTTTCTAGTCAGCCATTTTTTCAAAATGAAGTTCAAACTAAGATTCACTTACCTGTTCTTAGTCATGAAACCTGCCTCTCTAGAAAACTGCTGAGAATAGTAGGGGTCATGTGGCATATCAGAAAATAAAATTCTGATCTTTGTTGACACCGTGAACAAACTGCATTCATTCGGCACCTCTTGAATGTGTTCTACTTTCACTTTCAAAACTGTCAAGTTGACAAATAAAATCATCATAAACCATGCAAATGGTTTTTAGCTATCACAAACAAGTCAATAAAGTCATTTCAGCCAGAAAAACAGGCCTTAAATACTCAAAAATGCCTTTTATCACAAAAAAAGTTAGGGATTATATATTTGGGAACTCCTTTCGACTACGCCAGGCATGAATATCACAGTGATTTACTTCCTGTATGCCTATAAGAACCCCTAATTGTGAGTGCATTTTAAAAGCCTCTAATCTGGCAAAGCCTAGAATATAACGCATAAAAAAATCATACATTTTGGTGAATCGGTTGAGTATTGATGAAGATATGGGCGTTTCAAAAATGTACAGTGCAGTCGACAGCGATGAAAAATATCTGTAAAAATGTTCACAGTTTTACCTTCCTAACTGTTATATAAAATGACACTGGGCATATCTGTACTTAGTCTAATGGATAAAATGCTTAAAAAAGTCAGTAAACCTGAAGAAATCAAGATATTTAGTTCCCAAAAGTGCTATGTAAGTGCAAAATATGCTGATTTTCATGCGAAATTCAGATTTACAAGGCAATTTGGTGTTTTTGTGGCATCAAACCTTAATTTGGTGGCACTACATGCATATATAAACATCCCAATTACTCATAAATGCAAGCCTGGTACTAACTTTGTGATTAAAAGTTAAGTTTCTATGACTGGACAGCATACTTTGCCTACAGTACTCTCTGACATTTTCTCAGAAAGTTCAATTTTAGGGGGTAAGAAGAAAGATTTGGTGGTGTCACACCTATAGAACTATACTTTTGCAAATTATAATGCTGAATTATCATTGCAAATACAAATATCTACATTTTAACAACAAACAAGCCTAGTTTTGTTCAAAAATGTCTCTCCAGGTCATCATTTAAAGACTTCAAAAATCTGAAACTCCAAATTACAGCTTTTCGAGGCAAAAAACATGCGAACAAAAATCAAAACGCGTTTTAAAACACCGTGAAGTATTTTTTGTCGGTGCTATAGTCATTGCGAAAAGTAAAATACTCTTTAGGTTAGAATCCGAGAGAAAATGAATATTCACATTATGCCGCCTTATAGGTGTACCGGAAGTAAATCAAATCCCATTCAGTCCAATGCAATATTGTCCAAGCTTTCTAGTTAGCCATTTTTCAAAATGAAGTTCAAACTAAGATTCACTTACATGTTCTTAGTCATGAAACCTGCCTCTCTAGAAAACTGCTGATAATAGTAGGGGTCATGTGGCATATAAGAAAATAAAATTCTGATCTTTGTTGACACCGTGAACAAACTGCATTCATTCGGCACCTCTTGAATGTGTTCTACTTTCACTTTCAAAACTGTCAAGTTGACAATGGTTTATAGCTATCACAAACAAGTCATTTCAGCCAGAAAAACAGGCCTTAAATACTCAAAAATGCCTTTTATCACAAAAAAAGTTAGGGATTATATATTTGGGAACTCCTTTCGACTACGCCAGGCATGAATATCACAGTGATTTACTTCCTGTATGCCTAAAGCTGGGTATGGCGGTGAACCATTAAATGAACTTTCCGTAGATGAAAAAATACTATTAAAATAGTAATGCTTGAATGATTTCGTCCATAAAAAGTACAAGCCTGCGCCTTCATATACGACAATCGATGTAATTCTATATTATATTCTTTTATTTACATTTATCCAACACATTAAATCTATTTTTGGATAAAACATTTATAAACGTATATTTTTCAAATTTTTCATGCAGCGGAAAATGATCTATTAAAACAACTTTTACATGTGCAAGTTTTATTTCTCCACAGATTTTAAAAAGTAAGGTATTTTTATTTACCGCTGAACATGTCCGTTTCACTGATATACATCTTATTTATATACTAGTTTAAGTTTGTCTTAAATGGCCAAATAACCTTTGGCTGAAACAAGCACCCCTAACAATAGGTTTTTTCTGCACGTTTTCGTGTCGTTTTCCATTTTGTACTCCTTGCACTTGTGCATGCATAGACAAGCAGTTCGCTTCCGTGTTTCGATGCAGTATGTATGCAAGCTTGTACCAAAAATCAATCTTGATTTGCATGTATTCCTTACGGCGCCGGCGCAGCTTTGAGCCCCCCATAGAGCTGAAATGAAAAGTAACTGAAATTCAATTAAGAGATACGAGTCAAAATTCAATAGCTAGCATTACTCACGGTACATCGTGTTTCATTTTATACTGTTTTTATGCGAACTGACTTACGTTAATGTTAGATTGGACTAAACAGAGATGGAATAAATGTAAATTCATTGGGATAGTAAATTAACTGTAATTAACTAACACTAACGTTTACGACATGTCGTTACATTTTCCGACAAGTTCATGTTGTATTAATTGCTATCAGAAGTGAATCGCTTTAGTGTGTGATTTCATTTTCGGAATAATTGTCTTGCACACGGTTCCAGTGCAATATTTCCAGTTCTATTTGAAGAAAATGCATGTAGTGACACAGCCGAACATTATTTAGTATTGAAAATTCTGAAAAAACTTGGAAAAAGGTTTAAGAGTTATCAAGATCGGATAATAAACAAAGAAGATATGATATAAATGGACATCGGAGCCACCATTTTGGGAAATATGACGTCAAAGTTCTAAATTTCCATATATGTCATATTGGTGAATATCATTTAAAGCAAAAAATCACTGCAAATGAATGCAACATCCTTTACTGGCAATCTATGCATTATAACACTTTAGTATACTTATTTTTCCTACCGTTGCGGTGAGCTTTCCCCTATAAATCAGTTAATTAACATATGTATATATTCCATGCATGGTAATTAAGAACTGTGATGTCATAGTTCTCAAAATGGCGGCTTCCATATCCGTTTCGAAAGAATATTCAAACGATTATATCTTATTTGTTTATCATCCGATTTTTCACCAATGACCAAGTTTTTCAGAACTTTCAATCATAACGATTGTTTGGCTGTATGCCTGCATTCCCAAAGTAATTTTCAATATGAGTAGAATATATCTTATCCCGCGTAATATTTGCTCTGAGATCTTTAGCTCTTTAAAAGAGAAATATAGTATTTTCTAAATTCTTCAAATTTTAATTCATTGTTCTCCTCTTTTACTAACAAATCACACATATTTATGACTATCCGTCAATGTTCCGATACATTCCGAGCTCCTTCGGCCATAATCGGAAATGTTACGGAAATCGACGAGGAAGTTCCAAAAATGGCATAGATCCCAGAGGTGGCTTTAAGTGGTAGAGTATCCGCCTTGCAGTGTTTCGTTTCTGGGCCGACTCACACAAAAATACTTCATGAAATGAACTACTAGTAGCGTTCAGTTTTTTAACGGGTAGTGCTAGAACTGGTCAGCGAGGTGTCAGTATAATGTAACGGGGTGGGGTATTATGTCGATGTGTCGACGGCGTGATTTACAGTGTGGCAGCACAGTAAAGTTGATCATTGGGGCCACAGACATATTAATAAACAGATAGGAAACTTCCTATCTTAACCAATGAAGTAACCAAAATATCACGTGGCACCGTAGCTTTTCCTTCTATCTTCTCTCTCAATTATTCACCGATTTTGATGAGAATACATCCAAAAGATTCATAGCAAAATGGGATTTTAAATAATGTAAATTGTATAAAAAAATGTTTAAAGTTTAAAATGTCATCATTTTTCGCTTTTCTCTTAAAAATCAATGTTTTGACATAGTCACAGTTTCCATCAAACTCCTTTTTTGCTCTCAATGTAAGAGAAAAAATACTATCATTGGAAAGACAATTACATTTGTGATGGTATTTGACTTGAATGAAACTTGTATTTATAAAACTCTTCCTGATATGTGTGTTTAAAGATGGGAAATATTTTGTGAAATTTTCGAACTGTGCCACTTGCAATTTACACATTTTCATAGTGTCCAATCTATTTGTTATTAGGTCTGTAATTGGGCTCACTGTTAAAAGGAGACAGCCGTGATTATTAGCAACACTGGGTCACCTTTTTTCCAAAAATATTAACTTATCGAAACTCAAACTGCCGAATTTGAAGTTCGGTTTCTGCTTTTAACAAACATCCCTTTCTAAAAGGAATAGAGGTGACTTGGACTCTTCTATCTACGCTTTGATACACTTCGCTTTTGCCATATATCGGAGAGTATCGTAGCGTAATATAGAGTGTAACAAAGCTAAAGGTAGTAATTCCGCTAAAGTTAACAACCGCCGCTAAAGGTAACAATTTCAACACGAAAAGTAACAACCTCCGCTAAAGGTAACAGTCACCTCTTCTGCCAACGGTTACACGGCTAGCGCTAAAGGTAAAACTTTTTTTCTTCAATATCTACAATTTCAATGAAAATTAAGTTAACGGGTTCTTTTTAGTTACTGTGGCACCTGTGGCGTAAGCGCTGTTACCTTTAGCGGTAGAGGTAATTGTTACTTTAGCGGAGGTTGTTACCTTTAGCGTTGGAATTGTTACCTTTAGCGGAATTGTTACCTTTAGCAATGGATCAATAATGTGCAATTTTAAAATACTGTGCTCGACCATGCATTGTTTCTAAGTTACTGGTAAGCTTTTCAAATTGTTTCAAGTTTAATAGTAACCTTTTCAACATGTTCAAATTGTTTCCAAGTTATTGGTAATCTTTTCAAATTGTTTCCAAGCTAATGGTAATGTTTTCAAATTGAGCTTTTCAAATTGTTTCCAAGTTACTGGTAAGCTTTTCAAATTGTTTCCAAGTTAATGATAAGCTTTTCAAATTGTTTCAAGTTACTGATAAACTTTTCAAATTGTTTCAAGTTACTGGTAAGCTTTTCAAATTGTTTCAAGTTTAATAGTAACCTTTTCAACATGTTCAAATTGTTTCCAAGTTATTGGTAAGCTTTTCAAATTGTTTCCAAGCTAATGGTAATGTTTTCAAATTGAGCTTTTCAAATTGTTTCCAAGTTACTGGTAAGCTTTTCAAATTGTTTCCAAGTTACTGGTAAGCTTTTCAAATTGTTTCAAGCTTTTCAAATTGTTTCAAGTTACTGATAAGCTTTTCAAATTGTTTCAAGTTACTGGTAAGCTTTTCAAATTCTTTCAAGTTTAATAGTAACCTTTTCAACATGTTCATATTGTTTCCAAGTTATTGGTAAGCTTTTCAAATTGTTTCCAAGCTAATGGTATTGTTTTCAAATTGAGCTTTTCAAATTGTTTCCAAGTTACTGGTAATCTTTTCAAATTGTTTCAAGCTTTTCAAATTGTTTCAAGTTACTGATAAGCTTTTCAAATTGTTTCAAGTTACTGGTAAGCTTTTCAAATTGTTTCAAGTTTAATAGTAACCTTTTCAACATGTTCATATTGTTTCCAAGTTATTGGTAAGCTTTTCAAATTGTTTCCAAGCTAATGGTAATGTTTTCAAATTGAGTTTTTCAAACTGTTTCCAAGTTACTGGTAAGCTCTTCAAATTGTTTCCAAGTTACTGGTAAGCTTTTCAAATTGTTTCAAGTAACTGGTAAACTTTTCAAATTGTTTCAAGTTACTGGTAAGCTTTTCAAATTGTTTCAAGTTTAATAGTAACCTTTTCAACATATTCAAATTGTTTCCAAGTTATTGGTAAGCTTTTCAAATTGTATTTTCAAGCTAATGGTAATGTTTTCAAATTGAGCTTTTTTAAACTGTTTCCAAGTTACTGGTAAGCTTTTCAAATTGTTTTCAAGTTAATGGTAAGCTTTCCAAATTGTTTCAAGTTACTGGTAAGCTTTTCAAATTGTTTCCAGTTACTGGAAAGGTTTTCAGATTTATTTTTCAAATTGTAAGCTTTTCGAAATGAATTTGTGTTGTCTTTAAAAGCATGCTGTACTCAGTTTAAAGGACATGACAATGCAAATAACTATATCCCTTCGAAAGAAGGTTTATTGAGACATGACACTAACCATGTCAGATAGTTCTCCTTTTAAATAAAGTCTTTATTATTATTTATATTAGTATTGTTATTTTATTATTGTTATTATTATAATTATTTGTATTATTATTTTTATCATTTGTATTATCATTATTAATGAAAAGCAGACACGTGCGCACTTGAAAATTTCGGACACGAGATTGTATGGAGCAATATATAAAGTAGTAAGGAACACTCGTTTGTTACATTGTTCCAATTATAGTTTAAAGGCACTAACCCGCCAAATAACGGCAAAATTACACATAGGTTTATTCACGGGTATTTAAAATACCCGAGATTGAGCATGCATAAAATGAAGTATGATTTTATAACTCTTCATTCGACGTTCCAGTTTTGGGTTTTGTCATGGCTGGTTAAAGCCGTTTATATTGTGTCTATAAATAGAGTTCATCTATTCTTGGGTCGTCAGTTGGATTAGGAACGGTTTATATCTGCTGTAAACTCTGCCTGTTGGATGGCGGGATAGGGACATGGAAATCTTATTGTGGATGACCAACATGTAGTGGATATCGAATTTTCATATTTTATTTCATCTTAGCTTTGAAAACGGTACGGATGGAAAATGTACATATGATCAAATACAGTCCTTAACTTGTCTTTCATTCTCCTGGCGGGAAAATCTATTTACGGCATAATGTGTTCTTTGACACCGGTTCTCAATTTCATCTTTAGATTTTAATACCGGTACATATTTCCGAATGACGTTTAGTTTTCTACTTCTCGCACAGTGACTTCGATGCGTATTAAAAGCAAAGTTGTGTTTTGTTGAAATCAATGTTGGCTTCATAAGCAATGTAATCACACTGAAAATTGATAGAATTCCGATTGTGAATTCGCATGTATATATATTACTTGAACACGAACAATTGGTGATCATTAATCGATATCTCGCGAGAGACAAGAAACACGCGAGAATTGATGTTCCGATGATCGCGACCATCAGCCGTATATTACCGTTTGCGCTAAGAGTCAGTTTCATGCGGATACATTACTAATTAATAAGTATACAAAAGCTTGACATTTGCAGCGATCGACGGACCGCGGCGTTTCAACAACGCCGTCATCATGAAATAATACTGACGATAATCTATCAAGTCAGCTGAATATAGGAGCGGAATTCGAAATCAATAAACACACTCTTTCCGATACACCTTCAGATGGTGGCAGCGCTCAGTATGTGTGTGTACAGACGTTGTCATGTGCTGTGCATATGCTAATAAAAAGAAAAAAAAACAATTTCTAGATATATTTGCTCTGAACTTCAATACAGATGGATATTAATATATAGTCAAGGAACTTGTGGAAATATATTTAGTGGGATATCGATTGACCGGACAACAGAATTGCTACTAAAAACGAACGATGTGCGATAAGTGATGTACACAGCCGTTTGGTTTCAATGTTTAGCACGATTGAAATAATGGAAATGAATTAGTGCTAATTGAAAGTGCTCAATTATTTATCATGGAGACATTTGTTTGATCCACATGGCATGAAATACGAGCATGAATGTATTGCTTCGTGTCAACTAATTTTATAAAAGTAAAATTAAACAATTGTTGGATGCATCAATACGGACCAGAGTGCAATATTTAACCTTTGCTTTTATATGGTAAAATTATCTTTATTCATGTGTCTTACTTCGCAGTAAAAAATGTCGGTGTGTGAATTTCGTTCAGTTAAATTTCATCTTCGACGAATGTCATTTAAAAAGGCTTATAGACATGTCGCTTATTAATTACATCACTCATTAGCTTTGACGTCACCATGGTGCAATGTTTTTTGCATGAACACAACACACCTCTTATGTTAACCAGGACTTTAACGAACGCAGCATTGTGATAGTGAGTGTGTGCTGCATATACAAGAAGGATTCAGAAAACATATTTAACAAAACTTAAACTCGACATTCATTAAGGACTTTTAATGGGCTTCAGTTTCCGCCATCTTGCAAGTCGCCGCAATCTTACACGACGGCTTTCTGTTCATGGAAGGACGGGTATTTTTCTTAATCCTGGCCCGTTTTAACCGCCCTTTAGTATTGGTGATATATCGCGTGCTCCATGATTGCCATGTATAATTAATTGATTCCCTGGAATAAATGTGAGTTCGGTAATCAATACTGAGTCTGAAATACTCCAAAAACTGCCAAGCGATAAACATGGATCTCACAGGATTAAAGTTAAACGAAGAACATTGTCAGTGTTAGGTAAGAATTGTGTGTTGTAATATATACTGTTATGTTGTTTAGAAAAAAGGAGAGAGAGAGAGAGAAATAGAGAGAGAAGGGGAAGAAGGAGAGAGAGAGAGGAATAATGGGAGAGAGAGGGAGAGAGAGAAAGAGAGAGAGAGAGAAAGAGAGAGTGATGACGAAGGAGACACAGATAGAAAGACAGACAGACATACATATAGACAGAAAGACATACAGAGATAAAAATACTGAAATAATTGTAATATTTGCGTTATAGCTTTACTAACAATATTACTTCTAATGACAGTATGAATAATTCAATATAGCTCATTATTATTATTGATTTACCATCATTAAATTACCATCATTAAATTTCCAATATTACTGCAACAGGTGATAACCAGCACGACTATATGTACGCTGAAACTGACACATGTATTAAACTACGTACAATATGTGCCACAAGTTATGAATACCGTTGATCTAACCCAGTTCTTTAATATCTCCAACTGCTATGAATAGTGTAGTTTTAACTCAATTCTTTAGTATACTCAGCATCTTACGAATAACGTAGTTTTAACCAAATTCATTAATATGTGGCTCAGGTTATGAATAACGTAGTTTTAACAAAATTCATTAATGTGTACATCAGGTTATAAAATAAACCATTTCTTTAATTATGAATAACGTAGATTTAACCCATTTCTTGAATATGTTCAACTAGTTATGAATAATGTAGCCTCAACCCAATTCATAAATAAGTTCAATATACATGTTATGAATAATGTAGTTTGAACCCAATTCGTTACATGGCGGGTTATGAATAATGTAGCCTCAACCTAATCCGTTAATATGTTCAATAGGTTATATAAAAGTAGTTTAAACCAAGTTCCTTTATTATTAATAACGTACATTTAACCCATTGCTTGACTATGTTCAGCAGGTTATGAACCAACTTAGTCTCAACCCAGTTCATAAGTATGTTCAATTTACATGTTATGAATACCGTAGTTTTAACACAATTCATGAATATGTATTGTAACAGGTCATGAATACAGTAGTTTAACCCATTTATTTAACATGTTCAACAGTTGTTATGAATAACGCCCCATACTTTAATATGTCCAACAGGTTATAAATAACGTATTTCAAACACATTATTTTAATATGTTGCAAATATGAATAACGTATTGCGAACCCATTCATTTTACATGTTCAACATGTAATGAATAACATTATAGGCATAGGCTACTATACATGTATGTTTAGTTTATGTGATCTAGGACAACTAACTGGGGCTCGACTTTTAAGTGAGGAAGTGTCGATTCTTACGGATGGCGGGAGGTGAACAGTACTGGTTCTACCCAGGAAGACTAGGTGCTTTGCCTCCACAACCAAAAAAAATAAATCGACCGTCATATTTAACCTTACATTGAAATGATGTAAATTACCATACAAACAAACAAACAAACACACAAACAAAACAAATAGAACAACTGGCCTAGGTTTTACCCTAGCAACAGTGCTCAGTTTTGATTCTTCCTAAATTGACACGACAAAATGTAGGACATGAGCACGTTTCCCTATAATGTAACAACTACCTTATGTATATAATATCACGTTAATGTAACAACTACCTTATGTATATAATATCACGTTAATGTAGCAACTACCTTATGTATATAATATCACGTTAATGTAACAACTACCTTATGTATATAATATCACGTTAATGTAACAACTACCTTATGTATATAATATCACGTTAATGTAGTAACTACCTTATGTATATAGTATCACCTTAATATAGCAACTACATTATGTATATAATATCACTTTAATGTATCAACTACATTAGGTATACAAATCACGTTAATGAAGCAACTACCTTATGTATATAATATCACGTTAATGTAGGAACTACCTTATGTATATAATATCACGTTAATGTAACAACTACCTTATGTATATAATATCACGTTAATGTAGCAAATTACCTTATGTATATAATATCACGTTAATGTAACAACTACCTTATGTATATAATATCACGTTATTGCAGCAACTACCTTATGTGTATAATATCACGTTAATGTAACAACAACCTTATGTATATAATATCACGTTAATGTAACAACTACCTTATGTATATAATATATATCACGTTAATGTAACAACTATCTATGTATGTAATATCAAGTTAATGTAACAGCTATCTTATGTATATAATATCACGTTAATGTAACATCTACCTGATGTATATAATATCACGTTAATGTAGTAACTGCCTTACGTATATAATATCACGTTAATATAACAACTACCTGATGTATATAATATCACGTTAATGTAGTAACTGCCTTATGTATATAATATCACATTAATATAACAACTACCTGATGTATATAATATCACGTTTATGTAGCAAGTACATTATGTATATAATATCACGTTAATGTAACAACTACATTATGTATATAATATTACGTTTATGTAACAACTACCTTATGTATATAATATCACGTTTATGTAGCAAGTACATTATGTATATAATATCACGTTAATGTAACAACTACATTATGTATATAATATTACGTTAATGTAACAACTACCTTATGTATAATTATAATATCACGTTAATGAGGCAAGTACATTATGTATATACTATCACCTTAGTGTAGCAGCTATCTTATGGTTTAAACATATTTTTTATTCCTTTTTTTTTTTTTTTTACCTTAGTATTCAAATGGGTCTTGTCGCAAGTTCTTACAACATCAGTTACAGCCCTTTTAGCAACTACATATAGGATCACGTTAATGTAACACTACTTTATGTGTCTAATATAACGTTAATGTAACACTACTTTATGTGTCTAATATAACGTTAATATGTGTCTAATATAACATTAATGTAACACTACTTTATGTGTCTAATATAACGTTAATGGTAATGAGAGGTTGACTTCCACTTTCTGTAATTTCTAGACATTTGTTTCTCCGACATTTCCGACACGAAGTATATTATTCATAGTTTCATTGATACTTTTATAACTTTGAGATCCTCTAATCTGAAATCTGCTTGCACATCCGTAAATATAATGAGGGAGAAAACACGTGACTATTAATACTCTAGCTAATTCTGCAATTTTTTTATCTCGTATTCTAGTTGTTTAAAATCCCCGTGTGGTTGCCGAGGTATAATACAACCACTGCAAACCCCGCTAGAGGCAGAGGGGTAGGACCCAGTTTTCATGTTCATTTTGTCATTTTTTATCATGCGATTTCAAGGTCTTCATCATGACACCACGTATGTAAACGTGGAAACCTGGCTCCATCGTAAGTAGCGTGTTTACTATAGAATTTGCAGCATCTGCAGTTCAGCAGATTAGAAGGTTCTATGCCCATTCTCCATGTTTTATCTTGATGTAAATGGAGGATGAGCCTGGCATGTTCATTCCTGTTCGGCGCCATGTAACGTTTCATGTGTTGGTGCGCCGTAAAACACAATTCAATCCAATTCAATTACAAACTTACCATCATTACTGGCAATCAAAATGATGGGTTCTACCGTAGTGTAAATGTTAACGTGCCGACCTATTGATGCGGGGCCCAACCATATAATCGAGGTCCCCAAATACAAACATTAAGTAAATGCCCCATTAAATACTCGCACCATAAGTCCAGACTCAACTGTGACGTAACGTACGGCGGGACTATAAACCTTAGCAATACACATGCTCAATCTGAAGGTATCGTTATTTAGAATGAATAATACATAATGTATACAAATTCCTCATTAAAAACAATACAACTCAAAGCTCATTTTGACATATAAATCTAGATTAGCTGGAGCCCGCCCTAAATCTACTTGAATGAGTTTTATATTTAAGAAATAGAACATCATTTACGGTGACTTATCCTGTAATATATCACGGTTTGGAGTTCAATTGTAAACAATAATTTCAAGAGCCCGAAGTGCGAGTGAAATTTCGGGCGAGTGAAATTATAGTTTACAGTTGAACGACAAACCGTGATATATTACAAGATAATTCACCGTAAACGATGTTCTATTTCTATTCTAATACCCCTAAAATATGAAAATAACGCACACATCTGAAATCTTTCGCATTGCTTTGCTTACTCTCCTGACGTTGCAAACGTTACAGTCATATCTTTTGCATTGCCCTGTTATTCTCCTAACGTTGCAAACGTTATAGTGATGTATCGTTGACGTTGCAAACGTTACGGTGATATCTTTTGCATTGTCTTGCTTATTCTCCTAACGTTGCAAACGTTACAGTGATATATCGTTGAATATTATACAATTATGGTCTTTTCAGCTGTTATACATGATGTGATATGCACCAAAAAAATCATTATTGACCGAGGCGATAGCCGAGGTCAATAATGATTTTTTGGTACATATCAACATCATGTATAACAGCTGAAAAGTCCATAACTGTTTTATTATATAACCCTCAATTTACAATTATATAAAACAGGTCAATATCAAAAAAACAATTATATAAAACAGGTCAATATCAAAAAAACAGGTCAATATCAAAAAAACAGGTCAATATCGCTAGATATTTTTTCTAAAAAATTACTTTTTAGCCAATGAAAACGCGTCTATTTATAGGTTATATAATATAACGAGATATTTTAAACTAGGCTATATAGTGCGGGTGTATTAGAATAATGCATATATCAGCCACCAGACACATATAGGCTGTTTTATGTTAATGCATATTAGACACATATAAAATGGTTTATCTGTTCATCGACTGGAGGTTTCGCTACGTAATATCATCATACATTATTTAGTGAAAAATGTGTCTTGTACAGACAATTTTCTCAGACCAAAAGACTTCTGCCATCATATTAACATTTCTCCCAGATGATTATGAATATTGCTGAGGTCAAGATAACAGTAATAATTGTTTCCTTCTGGGGATTTTTTCCCACTAGCCAAGTGATAATTCAATACTATTCTGATCTGAGGAACTTCTTCTTTTACCTTTGTTTTCGTCGTATTTTGAAGTACAACCACAGATATATTAATAAACAGACAGCAAACTTCCTATCCTAAACAATGAAGAAACCAAAATATCACGTGGCACATTAACTTTTCCTTCTATCTTCTCTCTCAATTATTCACTGATTTTGATGAGAATACATTCAAAAGATTCTTAGTTAATCGCAAAATGGGATTATAATAATTTATGTTTATTTTCAAAATAAGAAAATATATAAAAAGATGTTAAAAATGTCATCATTGTTCGTTTTTCTCTTAAATATCAAGATCTTGACAATAGTCAAAGTTTCCGTCAAACTCCCTTTTTGCTCTAAATGTAAGAGAAAACAAAAAATTATCATCGGAAAGAAAATTAAATTTGTGATGGGATTTTGCATCACAATAGTATCACCTTCTCCGTTATTCCTATTAATTAGGAATACAAATAATATAACATTACGTTTATAACAGAATAATGTTCATGTAAATACTTAGAACTGTAAATATGTTTATTGCTATGTCATATGTTCTATGTATAACATATGCATTTGTAGTATCTCACGGGCCTATGGCCTATTGATTTATGAATACAATCTTCTTCTTCTTCCATGAATGAAACTTGTATCATGGACGGGTCCTAATTTAAAGCATAATTATACGCACATGAATAATGTACTGCAACACATTTTGATGGATGTATTCGTGATGGTATTGACAGCCATACTTGTATCTGATCGTCTCTAATTCCTTTAACATCAAAAGAAATATGCCAACTACCTTTATATAAGTGATACAGGTTTTTGCATCAATACATATGCATTTAAAGATCGAAACACATAACAAAGCAATCGTATGATCTTCCACCATACTGAGATGCTTACATATGGTCGATTTACCTCCAGTCCCTTTAAAATCAAAGACATATGCCACATACTTTAATAAAAAAAGTTTTGTACAGGTTTACAGACAATTAATGACTATCACATATACGCAATCCTGGATCAAAAAACACATACAATGCATTCATAGTACGGTGTTCCGTTAGGTCCATCGTACCATCGCGTATCGACGTTTACAAGTCGATGCGCGATGGTACGATGGAACATTGGCGATGGTACGATGGTACAATGGTACGATGGCGATGGTACGATGGCGATGGCACGATGACCCATTGTACCATCGCGCAACGACTTGTTAACGCGTTAGTACGATGTCGATGGTACAAGTCGATGTGTGATAGTACGATGACCATCGTACCATTCGTACCACCGTACATCGTACCATTCGTACCACCGTACCATGGCATGGTACGATGGCGATACAGTGATGGATCAGTAATCATACCGTCGCCATCGTACCATCGTACCATCGCCATCGTACCATCGTATAATCGTACCATCGCCATCGTTCCATCGCTCATCGAATTGTAAACATCGATACGGGATGGTACGATGGCTCTAATGAAACACCGTACATTCTTTTAAGACAAATATGCTGTAATCGATACACGTTAAGGTATCGGTTTATGCCTTTCCAACATTGCAACACGCGATGTACATATGAGCAGACGTGTTGTCTCTATTGATACGCGGTACTCAATTTATAACCATATAAAACACTGTTTTGTGGAGAAAACAACATTTGTCGACTCCAATTAGTGATGTAGATACCGTGAGATATACCCTGGGATTAGAAATTCATATAAAATGCGAGAAAATTGCACTTCTGGGATTTTGGCTATAATGGGAGGTATCGATCCTTGCACACAATCGCTTCACACATACCGGCCTTCCATTCCATATATGTTTAAAATATTTATAGACATGAAACACAAGTTTATTTCGACGAACAATGGATTTCAGTCGTCCAGATATATTGTGGAAATTAGTCTGGTAGGGTTTGGGAAATTACAAAATAAATTGCAGTGTATAATGTACAATAACGAACTTTTATTGAGGTCAGTACGTGGTTCTTTGGACCTGAGAAAAAGGAATGTTCGACCGGCGTCTATATTCCTTTTACCCAAATATATAGAGCGCCTCCATGGGCAGGATAGTAAAGACGCTGTGTTTAAAACTTTCTCGCCTCTCACCTCTGCTGGTTCGGAGCGTGACTTGTCAAGTGAGAAAATGTCGATTCTTACGGATGGCGGGAGGTATACAGTACTGGTTCTACCCGGGCAAAATGGAGGAGTCTGCCTCTACCACAAACCGGGCAAAATGGAGGAGTCTGCCTCTACCACAAACCGGGCAAAATGGAGGAGTCTGCCTCTACCACAAACAATCCACCGTTATATAGGGCCTGACAAGAGCTAAAATGACGTAACACACCAATTCAACAAATAAACAAACAAACCCGGGTATATAGAACAACTTACACGCCGAATTAAAAGTCCATACTTGATATATAATATTTCTCTTATTATACGAGAATAATGGCGGCGCATTTATATACGTTTTCACCGAAATCTTGTTTTCAAATCCTGTCCGTGTATTATATAATATATTGTTACCACATTTTTGAAGGAATATTAATTAAACTAAACTAAACTTAGAATAACGGTATATTTATTATGTATAATAAGCCATGAAAACATTCACTTCAATATGCTTTATTTAAATTTTAATTGTTAATCAATGAACTATTTTAATAATATATGGTTTAACGGCTTAGCCGCGTAGTGTCTTGCTAGATTATTTTGCGCCGTCTTGGAGAGGGAAATGCTACATTGTGCCATACTCTTACTATTGAATGTAACGTGCTCGGATGACAGACTTCGATACGCGGGACCACCCATATCCGGCGGACGAGGCCAGTGGACGTGTCTTGCTTATGGACACACCGAAATAACCCACTTCTGCCAGTGAGGTTTGAACCCGTCGGATCTCTGGATTCAGAGTGAGGCTCGAAACCGTCGGATCTCTGGAATCAACAGAGTCGAAACCTTCGGATCTCTGGATTCAGAGTGAGGCTCGAAACCGCGATCTCCTTCATGAAATGGTACAATATGACCATATAGATCCTAGAAAGAAATAACAATAATATTTACGATCTAATGAAATAATAGTACATTGATATTATTCAGTAATAACAATATATGTATATAGCATACTACAATACTATAATCTTCATATTTTCAATTCTTTCTTTATATGTATGTTATGTTGGGTGTATGTATGTTGGGTGGTGACATTGTTATATATTAAGATTTATGTTAGGTGGTGACATAGTTATGTATTAAGATTTATGTTGGGTGATGACATTGTTATATATTAAGATTGATGTTGGGTGGTGACATTGCTATGTATTAAGATTTATGTTGGGTGGTGACATTGTTATATATTAAGATTTATGTTGGGTGGTGAAATTGTTATGTATTAAGATTTATGTTGGGTGGTGACATAGTTATGTATTAAGATTTATTGTGGGTGATGCCATTGTTATATATTAAGATTTATGTTGGGTGTCGACATTGCTATGTACTAAGATTATGTTGGGCATTGCAATATATTAGGATTGATGTTGGGTGGTGACATTGTTATACATATTAATATTTATGTTGGGTGGTGACATTGTTATATATTAAGCTTTATGTTGGGTGGTGACATTGTTATATATTAAGATTTATGTTGGATGGTGACAGTGTTATATATTAACATTTATGTTGGGTGTTGACATTGTTATATATTAAGATTTATGTTGGGTGGTGACATAGTTATTCACTAGGATTAATGCTGGTCTATAATATCGATTTCTGCAGGAGCACGTAATTTTTTATGTTGTTGACAATTTTTTTTTTATGTTGTTGACAATAAAGGCGAAATTTGTATTACTATATGTGATATTTTTCGCAACAGTGCGGACACATACATGTTCTTGAATACAGATGGGACATTTAAATTACTGTAGTTCATGACCCTTTCTGTACTATTTGAATGGAAAAAAATATATACTAAGTATTTGAATGGAACTGAAATACGTTATCCAGGTGTGAAACCATCAATTGTATTCCCCATTGACACCAATGTTTAAATGTCACATATTAATGATTTGTTGCAATTCGACCCAAGCATGGATAATGCAAAGGTGTATAATTTCCGTACGCTTTCCACTTGAAAAATCAACAGAAAATGTGCGTTCACAACACATATAAGAACGTTCTTGTTTGTTTACTAAACAGGTCAAGGGTACAGCTGTGTTCATTGACAGTTGAACAATTTTCATCTATAATTCATTAAAAGCTATTTACATGCGACTACTAAATCGAATGGAAATTGGCCATTCTCCCAACCAATACCCCACCCCACCCCACCCCACCCACCCCACCCCACCCCACCCCACAGACACTTATTATGTCCCTTTTCAACAAGAAAAGGAATTTTTATTATAATAGGAACTACATTCGGAGGTTTATATGAATTGGTGGTGGTAAACCTCAATACTTCTCGAATACGTTTCTGAGGTCGTATCTATTACGTATCGATCGATATACCTATATCGTTCCGGTTGACCAATTTATCAATAAATAACCTATCAATGCACATTAGCTAATTATGTCGGAGTTGACGTTAATATGTTCTCCATCATAACTGTTCAATGCACCCCGTTCTTCATAGGGGCAGACGACAATCTTGAAATATTCTTCGTATTCTACCATAGGTTTGCATATTATTTTTGGTTCAATGTAAACAGTTATTATAATAATAATAGGCAAAAACAATTTACTTTCAACTATTCAAATGATTATTATTAATGACTTTTAAATATGCAAGTTATGTAGGAAATCTAACTGGACAAAGCGGGTTTAAAAGAAAAGAAAACTGTCGTTTATCCCTTTAGGCTCCCTTCTCTGTGGTTAGATGTGTAATAACACCAGTCAATAAAGTCGACATTGTTTCACGATCATGGCGTTTCCAAAAATCACAACAAAAATAATCAAAAAAAGGCAACATAAATAGTGCATACTATCTGATAATGAATCACATACGTGCTAATACATTCATACAACTCATGCTCGGATCCAGGGTTTGTTATTGGGTTTGGGGTGGGAGTTGTGGGGTCCAGCTTGATAACCCAAATAACTACATCAATAACGCTAACAGTTCATTTTTAGTATATATTTTTCAAATCTCCTATGGGGCGGGTTCCGGAACCCCTGTTCATGTCTTGCTAGATCAGCTAATGCAACATACATTAAACATAATTTTTGCCTATATGAATGACCTCGGTCTTCAGGTAAAACAATTATCAGCAACACACCGAATTACGTAACTAAACAACTTCTTGATGGACTAGTGGTAGTCCATTAATTATGGTCGGGTCAGTTACAGGTTGCATAAACGGTAGTATATGCATGCATTATTAATCAGAACCGCTTTATGCATGCTGTTATAACTGCGATGGTTGTCACTATGCTCAAACGTCCCTATATATTATATATTACATATATATTACATTTGGGAGTGTAGTGTAATAATTATATTACGACATTCGAAGGAATACTTTTCGCTTAAAATATAAACGTTCTAAAAGGGGTACACATCAGGCGTTGCGTTGGGTCTTGGAGTCCGTTCGGTCCGACTTAAAAATAGCAAAATAAAAATAATTTTATTTTCTATTCAAAAGAGCCTAAAATGACTCCTCATTTAAAAGGAAAATCATTCTGCACATTGCTATGTGCTCACCACACCACAGTGAATCCTAGCATTTTAATTCCGAATTCATTCATAAACTGCATGGTGAATTCAAATTTAAGATCTTAGGATCACGGAACTAACACCATGATTGATATGGTATCGGAACTTTAAACGACTCAGCATGCAATACGTGTTTGTGATCACAAATGACGTTTAGAAATCATGTAGACGTTTGTTTATGTGATGTGTACTATATCCCATATAAGTTTTTAGCTTGTTAATATTTGATACACGACGATAAGCTAAGTCGATACTGGCTGTAAATTAATTACTGACGAATCGTCTGAACCTTTATCTGACTGCAGAATCTCACTTCAGCCTGGCATGCAATACTATCATTCTCTTTCGCACTTCTAACTGGCTGTCAGCAAACTACTGCAGAATCGTATGCTGTCAGTAAACTACCACATAATCGTCTGCTTTTCTATCTGGCTGTCATTAAACTACTGTAGAATCGTCTGCCCTTCTATCTGGCTGTCAGTAAACTACTGTAGAATCGTCTGCCCTTCTATCTGGCTGTCAGTAAACTACTGTAGAATCGTCTGCCCTTCTATCTGGCTGTCATTAAACTACTGTAGAATCGTCTGCCCTTCTATCTGACTGTCGGTAAACTACTGTAGAATCGTCTGCCCTTCTATCTGACTGTCACTAAACTACTGTAGAATCGTCTGCCCTTCTATCTGGCTGTCAGTAAACTACTGTAGAATCGTCTGCCCTCCTATCAGAATGTCATTATAAACTACCAAAGAATCATATGTCATTCATTCTATCTGACTGTCTGTAAACTACTGCAGGGTCGTCTGTCCTTCTATCTGACTGCTGTCAGTAAACTACTGCAGAATCGTCTGCCCTTCTGACTGGCTGTCAGTAAACTACTGCAGAATCGTCTGCCCTCCTTTCTGACTGTCAGTAAACTACCACAAGATCGTCTGCCCCTTTATCTGACTCTCAGTATTCTACCAAAATATCGTCTGCCCTTCTATTTGACTGTCAGTAATCTACCGTAGAATCGTAAGTCCTTCTATCTGGCTTTCAGTAAACTGCTGTAGAATCGTCTGCCATCTGTATACTAGCGCAGAATCGTCTGCCCTTGTATCTAACTGTCGGTATACTACCGCAGAATCGTCTGCCCTTCTATCTAACTGTCAGTAAACTACTGTAGAATCATTTGCCCATATATCTGTCTGCTGTCAGGAAACTAGTGCAGGGTCGGCTTTCATTCTATCTGGCTGTCATTAAACTACTTAAACTACTGTAGAATCGTTTGCCATTCTTTCTGGCTGCTGTCAGGAAACTACCACAGAATCGTCTGCCCACCTCTCTGGCTGTCCGTAACCTACCGTAGAATCGTTCGCCATTCTATCTGGCTGCTGTCAGAAAACTACCACAGAATCGTCTGCCCATCTCTATGGCTGTCATTAATCTACCGTCGAATGGTCTGCCATTCTATCTGGCTGCTGTCAGGAAATTTCACATAATCGTCTGCCCTTCTATCTGGCTGTTAGTAATCTACCACGGAATCGTCTTCCCTTCTATCTGTAAGTAAACTACCGCAGAATCGTCTGACCTTCTATCTGCCTGTCAGTAAACTACCACATAATATGCCCTTCTATCTGACTGTCAGTACACTACCACAGACTCGTCTGCCCTTCTCTCTGCCTGTCAGTAAACTACCACAGAATCGTCTGCCCTTCTTTCTGGCTGTCAGTAATCTACCGTCGAATGGTCTGCCATTCTATCTTGCTGCTCTCAGGAAACTACCATAGAATCGCCTGCCCTTCTATCTGATTGTCAGTAAACTATAACAGAATCGTCTGCGCTTCTATCTGATTGTCAGTAAACTACTGCAGAATCGTCTGCCCTTATATCTGGCTGTCAGTAAACTACAGCAGAATAGTCTGCCCTTCTATCTGACTGTCAGTAAACTACAACAGAATCGTCTGCCCTTCTATTTGGTTGTTAGTAATCTACCACAGGATCGACTGTCCTTCTATCTGGTTGTCAGTAAACTACCGCAGAATAGTCTGCCCTTCTATTTGGTTGTTAGTAAACTACAACAGAATCGTCTGCCCTTCTGTCTGGCTGTCTGTAAACTACCGCAAAATCGTCTGCCCTTCTATCTGGTTGTTAGTAATCTACCACAGAATCGTCTGTTCTTCTATCTGCATATCAGTAAACTACCACAAAATCGTCTTCCCTTCTATCTGACTGTCAGTAATCTACCACAGAATCGTCTGCCGTTCTATTTGACTGTCAGTAATCTACCGTAAAATCGTCTGCCCTTCTATCTGGCTGTCATTAAACTACTGTAGAATGGCCTACCCTTCTATCTAACTGTCAGTAAACTACTGTAGAATCGTCTGCCCTCCTTCTAACTGTCAGTATACTACCGCAGAATATTCTGCCCTTCTATCTAACTGTCGGTATACTACCGCAGAATCGTCTGCCCTTCTATCTAACTGTCAGTAAACTACTGTAGAATCGTTTGCCCTTCTATATGTCTGCTGTCAGGAAATTACTGCAGGGTTGTCTGCCATTCTATCTGGCTGTCATTAAACTACTGAAACTACTGTAGAACCGTTTGTCATTCTTTCTGGCTGCTGTCAGGAAACTACCACAGAATCGCCTGCCCATCTGTATGGCTGTCATTAATCTACTTTCGAATGGTCTGCCATTATATCAGGCTGCTGTCAGGAAACTACCACAGAATCGTCTGCGCTTCTATCTGATTGTCAGTAAACTACTGCAGAATCGTATGCCCATCTATCTGGCTGTCAGTAAACTACCGCATAATCGTCTGTCCTTCTATCTGACTGTTAGTAATCTACCACAGAATCGTTTGCCCTTCTATCTACATGTCAGGAAACTACCACATAATCGTCTGCCCTTCTATCTGACTGTTAGTAATCTACCACAGAATCCTCTGCCCTTCTATCTACATGTCAGGAAACTACCACATAATCGTCTGCCCTTATATCTGGCTGTTAGTAATCTACCACAGAATCGTCTTCCCTTATATCTGGCTGTCAGTATACTACCACATAATCGCCTTCCCTTATATCTGGCTGTTAGTAATCTACCAAAGAATCGTCTTCCCTTATATCTGGCTGTCAGTAAACTACCACAGAATCGTCTTCCCTTATATCAGACTATCAGGAAACTACCACATAATCGTCTTCCCTTACATCTGGCTGTCAGTAAACTACCACAGAATCTCTTCCCTTTTATCTGGCTGTCAGTAAACTACCACAGAATCGTCTTCCCTTATATTTGACTGTCAGTAAACAACCACATAATCGTCTTCCCTTATATCTGGCTGTTAGTAATCTACCACAGAATCGTCTTCCCTTATATCTGGCTGTCAGTAAACTACCACAGAATCGTCTTCCCTTATATCTGGCTGTTAGTAATCTACCACAGAATCGTTTGCCCTTCTATCTACATGTCAGGAAATTACCACATAATCGTCTGCCCTTATATCTGGCTGTCAGTAAACTACCACAGGATCGTCTTCCCTTATATCTGGCTGTTAGTAATCTACCACAGAATCGTTTGCCCTTCTATCTACATGTCAGGAAACTACCACATAATCGTCTGCCCTTATATCTGGCTGTCAGTAAACTACCACATAATCGTCTTCCCTTATATCTGACTGTTAGTAATCTACCACAGAATCGTCTGCCCTTCTATCTGACTGTCAGTAATCTACCGTCGAATGGTCTGCCATTCTGTTTTGCTGCTGTCAGGAAACTACCATAGCATCGTCTTCCCTTATATCTGGCTGTTAGAAATCTACCACAGAATCGTTTGCCCTTCTATCTACATGTCAGGAAACTACCACATAATCGTCTTCCCTTATATCTGGCTGTTAGTAATCTACCACAGAATCGTCTTCCCTTATATCTGGCTGTCTGTAAACTACTGCAGAATCGTCTGCCCTTCTATCTGACTGTCAGTAATCTACCGTCGAATGGTCTGCCATTCTATCTTGCTGCTGTCAGGAAACAACCATATAATCGTCTGCCCTTCTATCTGACTGTCAGTAAACTACCACAGAATCGTCTGCGCTTCGATCTGACTGTCAGTAAACTACTGCTGAATCATCTGCCCTTCTGTCTGACTGTCTGTAAACTACCGCAGAATCGTCTGCCCTTCTATCTGACTGTCTGTAAACTACCGCAGAATCGTCTGCCCTTCTATCTGACTGTCAGTAATCTACCGTCGAATGGTCTGCCATTCTATCTTGCTGCTGTCAGGAAACAACCATATAATCGTCTGCCCTTCTATCTGACTGTCAGTAAACTACCACAGAATCGTCTGCGCTTCGATCTGACTGTCAGTAAACTACTGCTGAATCATCTGCCCTTCTGTCTGACTGTCTGTAAACTACCGCAGAATCGTCTGCCCTTCTATCTGACTGTCTGTAAACTACCGCAGAATCGTCTGCCCTTCTATCTGACTGTCTGTAAACTACCGCAGAATCGTCTGCCCTTCTATCTGACTGTCTGTAAACTACCGCAGAATCGTCTGCCCTTCTGTCTGACTGTCTGTAAACTACCGCAGAATCGTCTGCCCTTCTATCTGGCTGTTAGTAATCTCTCACAGAATCGTTTGCCCTTCTATCTGACTGTCAGAAAACTACTTTGAAATTGTCAATATTTCTACATGGCAGTCAGTAATTGATTGCAAAGGTCTTCTGTACTTCAGCTTGAACGTCTATGTAAAGCAAACTTATATTACCCTATATGTATCACTTTTCCCGCAAGTGCAACTTATAGAAAATAGTAGGTGGTTCAAATATCTGGAACATTACATTAAACAGCAATCCACTATATATGTCATGTCATTAAAATATCGCATTACACATACTTGACAAGAATTTATGTTTTGATTACTTAGCTTTTATTACATGAATGTATTAGATTGCTTTTATGCAAATGGGCAACTGGAAAAGATGGCTGTGTCGTGTGCTTTTTTACCCTTAAACCGCTAAATATATATAATGGACTGTTCTTTCTTTGAATTAAGACCATTCCATTTATGTGACAAAGACGTGTTTTTGGGGAAAATGACTGAATGTCAGCAGCCGGACATTGCAAACCCTGATCAGTTACTCGCAGGCTGATATGGGTTTACAATGTACGCATAGGCTATTATAGTCGTGTTTAGCCGGTTAAGCGTTAAGTTTTTTTCACTTAGTTAAGTTTTAAGTAGAAACTTGATTTCTGTTGATTTTTGTTGGTGAAACACATTTCAGATAAGTTTTTCTTAGTGACTTAGTTAATTATTTAAGTATTCAAGTAAAACTGAAAGAATTGCTGGTGAAACCGGCGCCTGGTGAGCTTACTTTATGAAATTGGTGCTGAAAGGCAACTGGTCAGCTTTATTTTGTAAAACGGTTACGGTTTTAAAGTGTCAGTGCTGAAAAGCAGCTGGTGAGATTACTTTATGAAATGGGTGCCCTGTTGAAGTGTTAGAGCTGAAAAGCATTTGGTGAGCTTACTTTATGAAATGAGTGCCGTTTTAAAGTGTCAGTGCTGAAAGGCATTTGGTGATATTTCTTTATGAGATGGGTGTCGTCTTGAATGTCAGTGCTGAAAGGTATATGGTGTGCTTACTTAATCTATTAATTAATATTCCTTTTGTTCTTTACCGTGATCGACGGAGAGACTCCGATAAATGAGATTGTCCGGTTTACGTTCCCATCCGACGGAAGAGGCTAAACAATTAAGTGTCTTGCTCATGGACCGACCGGAACACATAACACACTGGCATCGTTGTGATTCAAAGTCTACAGTGCTCTAATTAATCTAGCTAGGATAATATACCTCTGAATGCCAGCCAAATTTTACAATATGTGTACACCGTTTCTAAACGTACTGACGACGGGGTATATATATAGTTGACCTATTTTGAGAAAACCAACTATATAGACACATTATAAATGACTTTACCCAGACAGGCCAAACCCAAAACTGGAGCGTCGAATTAAGAGTTACCAACTCATAATTCATTTTAAGCATATTCAATTACGATTATTTTAAGAACCCGCGAACGAACACTTTACTTTTAATCGGCACATATACATTATTATATGACCTGAACACCTGGCTAGAGTTATTAGGAGGGTTAGTTCCTTTAACCATACTTCAATCTAATTAGAATCAACAGTTTGTTTGTTTGAGGGCTGACGTGGCGCAGTCGGTAGCGCGGAGGATTTATCACCGGAGGATCAGGGTTCAATCCTCCGTGGTGCCACTGAGTTTCGTCGGAGTGTTCTTGGGCAAGACACTTTACCTGAGCCTCGTCCGTCGGATGGGGACGTAAACCGGGCGGTCCCGTGTATCGGTCTATCATCCGAGCACGTTAAAGAACCATAGGAATCTCTTCGATAATAAGAGTAGGGCAGGTTCCCGGATGCCAATGTATCCTTCCCCTCTTTCTGGGGCGGCTATAAATAACCTATGCTGTGTTGATGAGCCGTTAAACAACATTCAATTCAATTGTTTGTTTGAATGGGGTTTTACGTCATTTTTACCATATGACGGTCGGAGGCTGGCCATTCCATTTTTTCCTGAGTAGAACAGTAGAACTCAGAACCTCCCGCCATCCGTAAGAATCGACTCTTTCTCAGTTATAAGTCGAGCTCATGTGAAAAAGTGTCGATTCTTACAGATGGTGGGGAAGATACTCAGGTAAAAGTGGGTGTTCTTCCTTTACCACAAACAAATCGACCGGCATAGATGACCTAAAACGTTCTAAAAATGACGTAAAACACCATTCAAACAAACAAACAAATAACAGTTGAATTAACAGAAAATTGCGGGGACAATGGCTTACGTGTCTGAAGAGTTTTGCGTATGATTTCAAAAATCGATGAAGGTCGTGCAGAGAGAAGTAGGGCTGTCATAACAAGTTCAGCACATGTTCTTTTTTTTCTTGCTCATGAATATATTTGCGCTTTAATATTTTATAATTATTCTGGTTACAACACACCAGATTTGATTCTGGTGAATCAGCGTGTTTTGAATGTGTGTTGTGTTAATTATCCATATTTCATATGTGTTTGTTTCCCGAGTTAAAGCCTCACCGGCATCTCTGGGTTTCGTCAATGCAAAACACTTTACCTTAGCCTCGTTCGTCGGATGTGGATGTAAACTGGGCGGATGTAAATTGAAATCTATCTTCGGAACGATATGAATCTATGCGTTAGTAAGAGAAGGACAAAGTTACTGAACCCCACTCTCTCTCTCTCTTTCTCTCTTTCTCTCTCTCTCTCTCTCTCTCTCTCTCTCTCTCTCTATATGGCGTCTATAAATCATATACAATGCGTTTAAAAACATTTAATTCAAATTCGTAATTTCCACCCTCACCCCATCCCTACCCCCATTTACACTTTAAAGTCTTACAACTTACTGTTACCCTGATATACTTATTTCTCCAAGCCCGCTCTCAAAATTCGAGCAAGAAGATGGCCTGTTTATCCAGTCAGAGGAGTAAAATCCAGTCACCAACGAATTCATGTTCACTTTTTGTAATCAGTGTTGCTCAGTGAATAAGGGCGTATCTTTAGAGCTACAGACCTCTGTTCAGCGTGGGTTCGCTAATATGCTAGGCTAATTAAGAACTATGATGTCATAGTTCTCAAAATGGCGACTTACATATCCGTTTGAGAAAGAACCTTAAAACAATCATGTCTTCTTTGTTTATCATCCGAATTTGATAATGTGTTCACCCTTTTCGACGTTTTTCATAACGCTCAATAACAAGGATTGTTTGGCTGTATGCCCACATTCCCTTTAAAGGTCTTCATCGTCATGGTTGTAGTGTTCCTGTTGCTACTAGAGTTACAGAAAACAATGATCGCGTTGCTCCGGTGAACAATTGGATGTCCTCATCAGAATGTGCAGCAATTCCGAGAAGGTTTTAGGCCTATTAATTATGCATGTTTGTATTGTTGATGTATTGTTGCTGTAAGTTGAGGGTGGTCCTGATTGTTCATTCATGTTGGCATATAACATATTGGTGTGGGTGCGCAGCAAATCCGGATTCAAAGGGCTATGTGTTTGCATGTATTATATTATTATGTTTTATTGTATGTAAACGGACAGTGACTATCTAATCCTGGTTAAATGCTATTTCAAAATGCTTTAAACAACTTGGAGACATTCGTCTATATCTGCGATTAGAGGTTTATTTATTGACGATTAGTTATTGATGTGCTTGCTTGATTCAGTCGACGATTGATGTGCTTGCTTGAAGCAGTCGATCGATTTATGTGCCTGCTTGATGCAGTCGAATGATTGATGTGCTTGCTTGATGCAGTCGAACGATTGATGTGCCTGCTTGATGCAGTCGATCGATTTATATGCTTGCTTGATGCAGTCGAACGTAGTTCTCTTTTGAAGTATGCATACATTTTTGTCTTTAAATTTAGTTGAACTGAATGTTGTTTAACGGCTCATCAACACAGTATAGGTTATTTAGAGCCACCCAGAGAGAGGGGAAGGATACATAGGAATCCGGGAACCGTGCCCTACTCTTATTACCGAATAGATTCCTATGGATCTTTAACATGCTCGGAGGATAGACCGACCGACCCATCCGACGGACGTTTCCATTAAGGAAAAGT